>WWET01001079.1:434509-445925 GCA_011038615.1 Limnodynastes dumerilii | reverse complement strand
CTTTCCCATATATTCTCATTAGTTATTTTCCACTGAACTCTCCTCCCCCAAGTTTCCTTTAATACTCATCTCTCCACTATTCCCAATATACCTCACTACCTACTGTTACCTCTATTCCCCCTTCACTCCACTGTTCCCCCTAAACCCCTCTCTCCCCACTGTTCTCTCTACACATCTCTCCTTACTGTACTCTTTAGCCCCGCCCCCATTGTTCTCTGTATCCCCCTCACCTCCTGTACTCTTTAGCCCACCTCCACTGTTCTCTCTAACTCATCCCTCCTCCTTAAGGCCCTCTCTCATTTATTTACTTCCTATTCTTCTCTTCCTGTCCATCCCCCTCCTTCTACCTCTTGACTTATCGGAACAGAGAGGAAGGAAGATGTAATTGAGAGAAGAAGCCGGCAATATCGCTGTCTACATGTGTGAGAGCATTGACTGGACACACATACACAGATATCTGTACCACCTGCCGTTTTCTCTGAGATGCAGCCAGTACCAGTGTATAATTCACACACATGCAGAACCATCGGTATTGTGGTATTGCAATGAGAAAACGGCAGGTGGTGCAGATATGCTTGTATGTGTGACCAGTCAATGCTCACAAATGTAGACAGTGGTATTGCTGTCTTCTTATTACTTCTCAGTGAGTGGGAGAGCTCTCGCTTATGCAGGGACATAGGGGGAGGAGCACTGACTGCCAGCCCTGCTGTGGAGATATTTGCGGATGTGGAACTTTACTTCTATTCGGAGCCCAGCAACATAACTCTCCAGACCACAGGTAGCAAATTTAATAGCAGGAAGGCGGCCCTAAAACAGCTGATAGCGGTGCGGCCCGGGGGGCGCATGCCTTCCTGCCCCCCCCCCAGCCCAGCTCGCCACTGGCGCTAGAGAACCGACAGCTAATTGTCGGCTGCCTGTATTTTGAAAATGCGATTAACTAGAATCATTTTATAATGAATGGGTAAGCATGCCGAAACATCGATTTTTCGCAACTTACCCATTCACTGCAGTTTCCAGACCTGACGCAAGATCCAGCGCAGCACCCAACAGTACCCAATGTCCGGACAGGTTAGTGGACTTAGGCTGTGGGGAGGAGATGGAGTTAGAAGAGGAGACTTAAAGTTAGGCTGTGGGGAGGGGATGGAGCTTAGAAGGGGACACTTAAGGTTAGGCTGCGAGGAGGGGATGGAGCTTAGAAGGGGAGACTTAAGGTTAGGCTGCGGGAAAATGATGGATCGTAGAAGGGGAAAGTTAGGGTCAGGCTACAGGGAAGGGAGGCTAAGGTTTAGTTTATAAAAATGAGAGTTAATCCCGCACCAGCAACTAATTGTATATCTCATGCGTGATACCTTGCACCACCTCTCCTAATACACAGGTGTGCAGGGTGGGTGCAACTCATTGGTGAACCAATATATAGCAAAAAATATGAGGAATCACAACAGGTGTGTACTCCCTCTAGACCAACGTTTAAGAGTGCACTCCAAATCACAAATTTATTGGAAAAGTATTAAGTCAATTTATTAATGCATATCATTACAGTTCATAAAAAACCACAAATGGTACAAAACACTGGACAACAATTAATTAAAAGGGGCCATCCAATTCCGTTATACAGTAAAGGTGATTGACTGGCAAATAAGTCTAACCCTCACTACAAAAACAAACAAATAAAAGAAAATAACAAAGCCACCTCACGATGGCACTTCACCCACTTAAGGGCTTCTACTTACCCTACCTATGGCCAGCCTTACATATCAACAGTGGGCAGGGTACAAGAACACAGTGCACAAACATAAAATACATGAGAGTAACATTACGATCACCAACGGAATTATGGGCAAGAGAGCAGGACACCGACACGTGTTTCGCTCAACAGCTTTCTCAAGGTGAGTATCCTGAGTTTGATTAGGGCTATTTATCATGCCCCGAGTTGCGTCGTATCAACGGCTGATTGGAGTATCTCGGCCCTCCTCCTACATCGTCATGGAAACATATCAACAGGGAGAGACGGAATGAATCTCCCGTCACGCCTCCCGTCCAGTTGTCTAACAGCTGATTATGAACACGGAGCTTTCCTTCTGTCAGTTAAAGATCTATTGATGTAGCGGAGGTTAATATATCGCTCCCAACTCCACTTGTTCAGACGTAGTAATAGTAGAATCTATTCAGCGTTGTCAACGGTTTCTATTTCAATCGATTGCTGCTGCTTCCAATTAGTCTGAAGTAGCAGTAGAGCACTTTAAGCGTTGTCATCAATATGGACCTTGACCACCTCTTTAGACGTAGCCTGCCTTAACATATAAAAATATATAAATATAGGTTGTTGGTACACAAACAGATCCTAAAAGTTGGCAATTATGCTTCAATAATAAGACTGTACTCACAAATCTTTATAGACCGATAGGGATCAACTCTACATATAGAGAGTCAAGATGGAAAATGTCCCTGTCTGATACAACAAATATATCAATGCTTGGGAGTTTATCATGCCTTAATAGGTAGTGATGCCCCACACTCAGTTGGGATTCAAATACAGATTTCAATAACATCACTACATGCCACCGATCGTACAGAACCAGCATAGGAATTACCATACACAAGTCATATAGGCTATAGGCAGCCCTCACTAGTGGTACATCCCACAAAAGGCAAACAAGTATTGAGGTTATTCATACCCGCAAAGCTAAAAGCAGAACCTCAGAGAAAATCACACCAATCCTACATTCTCTGTGGAGCAGGCAATTGCTCTGATTAAAAATCATCCACAGGTATCAAATGAGGTGCCCCCACCTTTCGGGATCACCCAGAGTGCCTCTCAGTGGGGAAGATAGACAAGGTAATCACATGCCCAAATATGATGTATTGGTCACTAGAGTCGACAATAGCAGTACTCAATAGCAATATTCAATCTCCTTGGGGCAAAAAATCCAAGATGGATATATAGTAGCATACAGACCCAAGTGGACTTGCACCTACCCTCCATGAAGCTATGCCTATTACATACCAGTGTAGTGAGTATATATTATATCCTCAAATTATGTTGTAACTGATTAGTCCACCACAAATGGTACTTCAACTAGAGAAAAGCCCCATACTCATTTTTCTCGTTGAGGCCATATGGATGTACTGAATTCATTAAATATATGAATTTCGCTTCTGTTTGCTGCAGATTCTTAATTACATTGCCCCCTCTCAAGGTTCTCTGTACCTTATACATCCCATACATGGAGGTACCTTCCAATTTGCAATTGTGGTGAGCCAAATAATGTCTGGCTACACTGGTAAGGGTCTTAAACGCCAATTTGTCTTTGGCTGCATTGCGAATATTTCGGGAGTGTTCTCCCAGTCGGACTCTGAGTGACCTACTGGTCATTCCGATATAGCATTGCCCACAGGGACATTGAAGACAATATATCACCCCTTGCGTGGAACAGTTGATAAAGGAGGAAATTATATGTCTATAGTTAAACCTATCCACAAAATCTTTTGTAGGTTTCATATAGCGACAATTTGAACAGTGGGTACATGCATATGATCCCCTAGTTTTTGGTATTTTTCTATCCAGTCTGGTAAAGTGACTTTTAACAAAATGGTCCTTTAAGTTCTTAAAACGTCTCCAACTGGTTGGGATCGCATCCCCAACCTTAGCTGCAATATCCTCATCCGTCTTTAAGATGGGTAAATGTTTGTTAATGATCTGTTGGATTTGTTTCCACTGATTGGAAAAATTTGTTACAAATCGAATTTTTCCATAATCTTTTTTGACTTGGTTAGAGTAAATTAATCTGTTTCGATCCAAATGTTTCACTTCTGTATAGGCTTTCTTAATTGCCCTTTTACTGTAGCCCCTCTCGTTAAGCCTCCCACTTAGTTCTAAGGCCCTTTTCTCAAGATCCTGTTCAGAAGAGCAGTTACGCCTCGTCCGCAGGAACTCCCCCCGAGGAATCCCCCATAAGGTTGCAGGATGATGAGAGCTGCTATTGAGAAGAAGGCTGTTAGTAGAGGTAGGTTTCCTGTACATGTCTGTATGAAAAAGACCATCACTCCCCACCTTAATCGTCAAATCTAAAAAGTGGACACATCGCTTGTCAATGGTTCTAGTAAGGCGTAGGTTCAAGTCATTCGTATTGAGAACATCTATGAACTGATGTGAAGTAAGGACTTTGTTGATTTTCTTTTGGAACTCCTCCAGTTTGTTCTGTCCCACAATTATTTTACATTTGATGATAAATTTTTTTTACAAGTTCAAGGGACGGCGATGGGCGCGGCTTGCGCGCCCACGTACGCCAACTTGTTCCTGGGATGGTGGGAGTCCCAATATGTTTTCAAATTGGAGGATTTCTTACCTCATATTGCCCTGTGGGCCAGATACATCGACGATGTATTTATCATCTGGGAGGGCCCACGGAACAAACTGGAGGAGTTCATACAGATTCTCAATGTTAATGAGTTGAATATACGCCTTACTAGCAATATAGACAAAGAATGTGTAGATTTCCTGGACTTGACCATAAAAGTTGGTAAAGATGGTTGGTTGCAAACAGATATGTTTAGGAAACCCACCTCAACTAATAGCCTCCTCTTGAAAAGTAGTGCACACCACCCATCGACTATTAGGGGTATCCCCAGGGGTGAGTTTTTAAGCACAAGGCGAAACTGCTCCTCGGATGAGGACTTTGAACGGAGGGCTATAGAACTGAGCCTGAGATTGAAAAAGAGAGGTTACAGTGGGAGAGCTATCAAAAAGGCGTATAAGGAAACAAAGAATCTTGCTCGCAACAAATTATTGTACACTAAAAAATGTAAACATTATGATGGCCACATAAGATTTGTGACTGGTTTTTCGAATCAGTGGCAACAAATTCAACAAATCATAAATAAACATCTCCCCATTCTGCAGACTGATGAGGACATTGCTGTTAAAATAGGGGACAGAGTTAGAATTAGCTGGAGACGAGGGAAAAATCTAAAAGATCTTGTAACATTTCTACATCTCATGTTTAATGTTCAAAGGTCACAATAATCAATATGCCATGTGAATGGACGCATGTTCTATTATACATTTTTATTGCCTATCATGATCTACAGATAAGTCCCGTGTTTCTTCGTATATTTGTAGTTCGTAATATCATCGTTAGTACGCACGGGCGTACGTTCGCTTTAAAACAACGTATACACATTGTAGTACTACCGATATATGGGTGTGCTTTTGTACGGCCGATCGCTTGGGCGGGCGTAATTTATTACATAATACGCCCAGCGAACGTACGCAATTGCGTACGAATGATATCGTTGCAATATCGTAGCTCTGAATCAGGCCCATTGTGTATATATTTCTCAAGTGCAAAGAAAACATATGACCACTGAGGAAACTGGAAGATGTCCAAAATGGTGTGAATCTAATGCAAAATTTATCCATAACTTTTGGGAATGTAGGAAGATACAAAAGTTTTGGGATAAAGTTTTAGGCACGGATTCACACCCCAGACGTATTGCACATACGTCCATAATTTACCGATAATCGTTACTACACATGCGTAGTAACTATTTTACGTAATTTACATATCGCTTTGTTATGTAGATTGTGTATATGTCTTTAAGACTGCATATATGCAATCTACCTAATGAAATAAGTAGATTACAGAAAATTGTTACTAAGCTTGCGTAGTAGCGATTATCGGTAAATTACAGACATATGTGCAATACGTCTGGGGGTGTGAATCCAGGCCTTAGTGTTTATCAACTCTATGCTTGGTCTTAATCTGCCTAAGAGTTTCTTGGCAATAATGTGGGAACACTTCAGGTATCATTGCCTGGAGTCAAGGAAAACATCTCTATGTTGTCTGTAATAGTTATAGTAGCGAAGAAGCAAATTTTGAAAAATTGGATTAATCCCCTCCCTTTCTGGGCATGGTTAAAATTTATTTATATGGACAGAAAAGCAACTCTTCCAGATATTGAGATGGGTGTCACTGGATTCTACAAAAAGTGAAGATTGAATATTTAGCTGAAGAGCAGCATTTACACATCATTTCACTTGTTGAGTCCTCAAAATGGTTACTCCTTGGAAATCTTGGACTCTAAAGTGGTTGTTCTGGAGTATGGATGATTAAATGAAGCAGGGTTGTCAGATATTGCTTGTTCTGGAGTATGGATGAATACATGAAGCAGGGTTGTCAGATATTGCTTGTTTTTATTATTGTCTGTTACTAAAAATATTTTGTTTAATTTTTTATCTACTGCCATCAGCATCTCATACATTTAATGTACCTAAGAATTATATACATTTGTAATCTCTAGAACCAGTTAGTTTCACATTTGTATGTACTTTCTGAGATGTGTATGTTCAATACGTTGTTAATTTGACTTGATTGTAAATACTATTGAAAAATTCAATAAAAATGTTTGATTAAAAAAAAGTAACAATATTGGTAAATATATTGGAAAAAAATTGTTTTACAGGCATTTAATGGCAAAACCGTGTCATCATATTATCAATTTCAACAATGCAATCTTCCCTCTCCATTTGATTTAAGGACTGTTTTAAGCGTTTCAGAGACACAGGATACTTATTTAACACAAGGCTGGTAGGTGATAAGTCTTTTTTTCTTGCCTCTTCTTCAATTTCTAGTACCTCACTATAGGTTGCACCACCAAGCATTTCTGCCAATCTTTTCCAATCTAGTGACAAAGGATGTGATGTATCAAGCTGAATGCATAGTTTTGTTAATATAGAGCCTTGAATCCATCGTGTGCTACAATAAATTCCAAGACAGGATAGCATTCTTGTATCATGCTGTGGAAACAACACCTCCCATGGCTGTATGCTACCTGCTCTGCCACACAAAGGGGAATTTTCTTTTTCAGCTTCTAAGATTTGCTCAAAACTAAATCCACTGAGCTCCTCAGTTATGGTGGCTACAGGGGCCATAGCATGCATTTGTGGACTCATTGATTTATCATAAAGCTCTGTAGGACAAAGATGTAATTTCTCATATTGTTGTTCCCACATATTTCGAAGTAGTATTTCAACTTCCTTTGCTATATTTTCCAACAAACTGTAACAGTCTCCCTCTCTGTCCTTGTTTGTCCAACTCCCAATCAAATATAAAGATCTTTTGTCTTCTGCCACCTCAACACTCAATTGAACACTTGTAACTAACAGGGCTCCCTCCTTCCAAAGTTGGCATTTGTGTGATCCAAATATGCGCATTAGCTGGATCTGAATTCGGCCAATAACGAAATGGCTGAAAAGTCCCCTGCTACCTTCTTTCCACCGATATACAATACCACGCATGTTTTCCCTTAACCTATGTCTTTCAGGTCCCCCTCGTTTCAGCCAACCAGGCACCACAAACTCTCCATCCGGTGTCTTTAAAAGAAGTTCAAATGCTTCTAGTAATTCCAGAGCAGTTTCAGCATCCCCTTCATTATTTGTCAAGTTCAGGGCTGCGACGACCTCCTCAAAACGCATTCGTTCTTTATTTGTTCCGGATGCTGGGCTTATTGCAAAATTACCAAATCTGGCAAAAATATCTTGCAGTAGCCACTCCAGATCTAATATTACAACTCCTGATGGCATAGGAGTAGGACTTAAAGAATCACACTGCAATTCAGATGTAAAATGCTCGGCAAGATTCTTAGGTGGGCATATACTAGGCGAAAAGCAATGAGGTATGAACAATAACTGCAAAAAAGAAAATACATAAGAAACCATTAAGCAATGGGCATCCATAAAATGACGTACAACTTTGCTTTAACCGTGCACACAATAATTTCACCAGTCTCTTGATACAGTTCCAGAAAATACAATATTTAGTTTTCTTAAGCTTACTAGTTTCATAGCTAGTATAATGCAAGTCCATACACTTTAATGCATTCCAGCTTTTTATGGTAGTTCAGAGAGAAGTTTAATTATCAGTTAGATTAGATTAGTAAAAGCAATTAGTAACTGGTTGGTGAAATGTCACTGCTGTATAAAAATACTTACATTTTATTCCACAATAGAATACAGGAATTGCGAATTAACACAACATTAATTTGAATGTCATTATTCAATAAATTATATTTGTATTCTCTAGTGTGGTGTAGAGCAGTGCTCCTCAACCAGTGTGCCATGGGATGTTGCCAAGTGTGCCACGGTGCAATGCCTCCAAAAGGAGAAAAAGCACTGGAAGACCTTGCCTTAAGGAAATAAGGGGATACTAAGTTATTACTATTAGTTGCTATATTAAACTTATTTTAAAAAAATAGCAATTAAATGTACTTTCTGTGTATGTACTTCGTAATTACTGTTTTTTTTGTGTATATTTTGCTTTTGGTGTGTCGCAGAATTCTGAGAAGGGCTTAGGTGTGCCGCGGATTTCTGGGAAGGGCTTAGGTGTGCCGAGGGTGAGAAAAGGTTGAGGAGCACTGGTGTAGAGTAATAAACAGGGGGCCATCAAAGCTAACCTCAGAGATGTTATGCAGATATTCCACAGCTGTTAGCAGAATGTTTGGGCAGACTGACTTCAACAGCTCTTTGTTAATTTTGTCACCAAACTCTTTCAAACGCTGAAAACGAACCTGTGCAGCAAAACAATAGACAAAGGGGACACAAGAGAACGCAAGTTTAATACAGTACAAGCACAATGCTCGGATGCTGCTTTCCCCAGTGATCCAAATGAAATTACAATGTAGTTCACTGTTATATATAGTGGAAATAATGGTTACGCTTTGTGTGAGCATGAGGACAATGCAAATATAGTAAATCTATAGTCATGAATGAATTTAGCTTCAAAACAAATAAAATGAAAACATAATTTATTAAAAAAAAAACAAAAAAAAAACACATAGGACACTGCATTTGCAACACACCGATAATTTTAGCATTGCGTTTGGAAGGTCAAATGCTAGCATAAATTGTCCAACATAGGTTGTAGAATGTCAGCCACCAGCACCTACTAGACTTAGAGTCACAGGACCAGACCCAGGATAAATAAAAGCCACCAACTCACACACGCTGCATGCGCAAGTCAGACCCTCTGTTACCACTTACATAATATTTAAATTATAATTAAATTTTAAAATTGCTCAAAAGAACATCTTAAATGTTCCTCCTTGACAATCTCAAATGTTAGTAAATATGTTATAGGCATATAAAATAGGCTTACATACTAATGTTCTGTATTGCAGTCTGCAAAATAGAATTTACTAGCACAAAGGACAAACACAAATTAGCACACAATTTCACCATAAAAAATTATCACCTGGAATTAAGCCTTAGTAGCTTCTTTCAATAGGCAAACTAACGATTTTTGTGATATTTCAGATTCATACATTCTTAGATCATATACAAGACGCCTACAAGAACTCTGTTAAACTAATCATGAACAATAAGGAAAGTTTAGGTTAGGAATAGAAACTAAAGGATGGTGTAAATTAAATTGTAAGCAAGACATTCTTACTTCTAAATGTACCTTCCTACCATTAACCACTAACAAAAACATGTATTGCAAAGCATTCACACATAATGGTGGATCCTAATATACAGCGGCTCATGACCTGCACAGCATTTTGTTTTAATTCCTTCTTATACTTATCTCTACATTATGTTTTAATGTCATATAAGGGGATAAATGTAATAAAACGACTAAGATGTTGTATCAATTGCATGCACATATGGAATGGAGTAAAGGATAGCAACAATAAGAATTTAAATCTAACTGAACCACTATTACTTGCCTTCTGTTTACGTAGATTCAAGACTTGTTTCATCACTAGCTGACAGATCTCAGGCATAGTGTCATTTTTGGAGTCCTAGCGTTGCAAATAGAACAGGCATATTTTACATATAAGAACAATATTTTTATATAAGCAATGGACACTGATTCTATACACAGCTGATTACATGGACTTACATGATTTCCTAACAATGTGTAATTTATATAATAATTCAAAGTTAGGAGTTTTGAATCCTAGTTACTAAAAACTAAAAAAAAATCATAGTAATTGACAAGTTAAAAAATAAATAAATAATAAAATAAGTTTCTGTCACACAGAAATTATATTGGATAAGGTATATTATCATGACACAAAAACAGAATATTTCTTCCATATAATTTTTAACATAATAAAAACGATTATTCAGAAATTATTCTGATGTTTACGTTTCATATTTCACTCACAGTTTCTGTATGTGGGCTATCATAATTTATTATACATATACATATATACTGTACATAAAAAAGTGCCCACATAATAAAAATGTATGAAAAATCCCACATACTCCACAAAAATGAAAATGTAAAAAAATGCACAATATCAATGTCCCCATCGTCCAATAAATGAATGTAGTGTCTTCTACTAAGTTATAAAAAAAAATACCTAAAAGTTGGCCACAAAATAAAAAAAAACAAAACTACTTACCTGCTCTGATGGGGGTTCAGTCTTGTAAGTTTTTAATCCAAAGGGTGGCCTTGGCAAAAAAAAAACCACCCTATTGGAACAACGCAAACTATGTCCTGCACGCAAGACATCCCGACGCTAATGACAGTTGAACTGTCATTGGGGTATATTTATACCCTTTGGGCAGTGTCAGAATTATCGAAATAACGAGAATTCTGACACTGCCCAAAGGGTATAAATATATCCCAATGACAGCTCAACTATCATTAGCGTTGGGATGTCCTGCGTGCAGGACATAGTTTGTGTCGTTCTAATAGGGTTTTTTTTTTTGCCAAGGCCACCATCCTATCTACTTAGATCTACTTAGATTTTGCAAAAGCCTTTGATACAGTACCACACAACAGATTGTTCTACAAAAGAAGGAAACTGGGTCTAGGAAACATTTTTGTACTGATCAAAAACTGGTTGGAGAATAGGGAACAAAGAGTTGTGGTAAATGGAACTTTTTTTAATTTATAAGCGGTGCACCTCTAGGTTCTGTGCTGGGATCACTCCTTTTTAATATATTTATTAATGACCTTGGTGATGGTTTAGAGAGCAAGGTTTCCATTTTTGCAGATGACACTAAACTACGCAAGGTAATATAATCCGAACAAGATGTAGCTTCTCTGCAGAGGGACTAGAATAAACTGGAGGATTGGGCGGCCAAACGGAAGATGAGGTTTAACATAGATAAATATAAGATTATGCATTTAGGGATCGAAAACAAGCATGCAATCTATAACATAAATGGGGTACATTTAGGGGAATCTTTAATGGAGAAGGATTTGGGAGTGCTCGTGGACAGTAGACTTAGCAATAGTGCTCAATGTCAAGCAGCAGCTGCAAGGGCCAATAAAGTATTAGCATGCATAAAAAGGGGCATAGATGCAAGGGAAGACTGTGTAATTTTGCCACTATATAAATCATTGGTGAGGCCTCATCTAGAATACGCAGTACAGTTCTGGGCACCAATCCATAAAAAAGACAT
>WWET01001079.1:413321-429547 GCA_011038615.1 Limnodynastes dumerilii | reverse complement strand
AGAGAAATCACTACATTTAGCAGCAGTGGCCAAAGCAAACATCCCTAACCCCCAGGAAATAATGTTGTCAGTACACCAATTTTTGATCTGGAAAATGTATATCCCCCTCTACTCCATATAAAGCTTGGTCTTATTAAAAATTTTCAGTGGCTCTAAGTAGTCTATGCACATTCAAGAAAAACATTCCTAAGGATTAGTGATGCAAACCCAAATAAGAGAATGGATGCCCAATGAGAACTTCAATGGTCTGCTGAATCAGGCTGAAAAACCTGCATAACTACAAACAGTGGACAATCTTTTAAGATAGAGATGTATAGTAACATGTCTTTGAAAGTCCATTTTTTGGACCTGAATTATTTCCAGCTAATCTTGATGAACAAGGCAAAGGGTTTTTGGATATTTGTGTAAAGGCAGAGCCTTAAAAGGGATGTTCCTGAGGCAAAATACAGCAGGAAATCCTAAACATCCAGTTTTTAAGTGCGTTAATTGTTTACTATGTTTGTATTGTTATTAAATGTAATATTGCAAACTTTCATTTGGTTCACTCAAAATCATTACGTGATAGAGACACTTTAAAACAATGTTTGAATTCTGCACAGAAATGCTATTATATCCACTTATATTCACTACCGTGACAAAACGTAAGAAACATTTTGTTGACCAGTGTTATTGGACTATTGATTTTTTTCAGGTTTATGGAAACTTCTATTGAATAAAAAAGTGGAATATTGTCTATGGTCCAAACTTCATTATATATATGTAATGCTAACATAATACTCAACTGTAAACATTCTAACCTGTTGACCTTTTAACTATCGATATAATAACCAGCAAGGACACAGCCATAATGTCCTACTTTAACAACCCCTTCTTCATTTGTCTTTTGCCAGACAAAAAAGTCATGAAAGGTATATTGTGCAGCATGTAAATGACTTTACTTGGTGTATAGCATATAAGGATTTGTAAACCAAGGATAATTATGCTTGTTTTTTTTCTTGAAACAGTTTTCCTACTTGACTGCAAATAAAAGGTAAACAAATGTGTTTATCTACATCTGGGGAGGTATATAAGTATATGGATAATACGTTTTATATGAAGTTTTTTTTTGTTTTCGCAAAGTCAAGTAGATGAATGTGAGCTTCTACAGAGATATTCTCCACATGTTCAAAAAAAATGGTAAATGTATTTTCTCCATGTTTTCACCCATTCTACTTATAATAATTCGCTACTGAATTTATCATAAAACTAGGTTAAGACTAATTCTATATTCATAAGAACATTTCCCATTACCAATCACAATATTGTTTTCCTCAGGTAGGACATCTATGTGGCTCCCAATCAAGAAAACATGTGGCCTAGACTTAGAATTGTGAGTTACACTCAGGAATCGTAGCCAGAACATCAACTGAAAAACAAAATATATACATGGTAATAAAAACAATAGAAGCTTGGGATTTTTCTAGAAGGTTAATTAACTATAACATACTGGAACATTTATGAAAATTTTAACAAATTTAAGATTAGAAAAATCCAGACTATAATTGGACCAGATCCAGACCCTTGCACACTTTCTGTACGTTTGGGGGTCTGGAACTATGCACGGAAGAGGAAAGTGAACTCCATTTTCCCTCCCATGTCCATAACTCAACCTTAACTTCACTGCACAGATCTGCCAATCCGTTTGTCTGATCTGCATGGCAAACCCTGCCCCCACTGTGGGGTTTTGCCATGTGAAAGGCAAGGTCCGCTCCCTTGTACAGATCTCTGTGAAGACGGAACGGAGCTCCATCTGCATGAAGATCAGTTGCGTAACATCTGACGGACACATGTGTAGATGTCTTTTGCAGTATTAACTGTGAATTCGGCCCATATCTTTTTATGTACCTGTTCAAGTGCATGCCTCTGTCCACCATGTAGGTCACTCTCCACACCCTTTAGATTAAAGATCACACAATAGACAGTATTGGGTCCACTGGCATTCAGTAATAGAGAGTGTGTAAAACAATACTCCATTTGACCTGCAAAATCCCAGATAACTAAAGAACAATCTAAAGGAATAGAACAAAAGAAATGACTATGAGTTACTGTGATTCCTGTATTTCTCCACTTTAGGTTATTGTTGTTACTCGCCTTTGATAGCTATCTGTGAACAGGACACCCCTCTGGTGGAGGGAGGAATCTTCGGTCCATTAAGGTAGTATGGCAGTTTGTCAAGTAGTCCTGTCTAGAAGACATGCATGTACAATATTTACAGCCTCCACAGGGTTAATGATCAATATATTGTTTACTAATAGATATATTATACAAATATACTATCTACAACGTAAAAAAAAAAAATCTGTTAATTTGGCAGAAACAGACACGTTTCTGGTGAAATTATACCAGCCTCATACCCACAGTGCATAACGTTATACAAGATATAGCTCATAATATAATATTTGAAGAATGTAACATCATCATAATTAATTTATAGATGAATATTTGTTGTTTTATTTAATTTATTTTAGGCATGTATCTGGGGCTCAGATTTCCACTATTTTACCTACTTTTTACTTAATTTCTTCAGAAAAGTCATTTTAAAAGTAAAATGAAAAAAAGAGGATGCAAAAAAATTAAACACAATTTTAAAGTGAGTGTGTAAGCTGCAGTGGTAGACTTTACCTCTCTTAGTGAATCAGCAAAGGTGGTTTTTCCAACTCTGCTGTGTCCACAGATAATGAGCTTCACCTTCTTCTCAGGCTTCCAACTGCTAAGCTCCGTAATGTGAAACTTTTCTGAGTACATATGTACCTCTGGCCTGAGGCCGAGCTCTGAGGGTTTAGTTTTTGATAGCTGTGGGTGCCTATGACTCAGGTACAGCATTTGTTGCTCCTTACAGAAAGAATAGGAAGAATTATAGTCCAATCAACTATAATTACTACTTGGGCAGGATTAATTAGTAAGTTATATGTAATCCAAGTCCTGAGATCACTCATAATGTGGAGAAGATTAAAAAGTAAATATTATAAAACAACATATCATAATAGGTCAATTAAGAAAGTGTACTAAGCAATGGAAAATTAAGCAAAGAATGTATACACCACTCATTATGTGGTGTAAAGTAAAGAAAATCACATATCATAAGCCCAACAGCCTCAGAAACCACAAGCGTGGTAACAAGATGTAAAACACTACAACAAAGATTATGGTCAACCAATATGTACACAGCTAAACATCTTTTCATATTAAAATATGTAGATAGAATTATTACAAAGCATTTTGCTTTGTATATTAACTATTTTAAGTCACTCTTGATTTATGTCCTGTCCTGGGGCCAGATTTACTAAGGGGCGAGATGACTTGCTGTAAAAATTGTCACACATCACATGTTTTTAAAACTCGTCGGATTTACTAAGGCGTAAGTTTCACTAGCGAGTTTAAAACCATGGCGATGTGTGTTATTATAAACTCCTGCGAGTTTGTGTTAAACTCCGGCGAGTTTGTATTAAATTTGCCAAAGTTTGGTAGCGATTTGTATTTAAATAATGTTAAAGTGCAAAAAAAAAAAAATGTTTCCCAGTTATTTCACCAGCATTTGCATTAAACTAGCCGTTGTTTGCATTAAACTATGAGTTCACATCATATACACTATATAATTGCAGATCACTTCTTGATTGGAGTGTTTATATTTGGAGGTTGTTAGCTGAACTTGTCAATGTTTCGAAACTTAATTGTAAGTCCTTTTAAACAATGTGTAGTGTTTTTTTTTTGTTTTTTTTTACCATTGAATTTTTATTAAATTTTTATAAAATAAAGGGGTACACAAAAAAAAAAAGGGAAGAGGATTGGGGAATGTGCATAATACAGTTCACATTTTACATTATACATTATGCATTTTACATTGTACAGTGTAACCATATACAGAACAAGAGAAAAATAAAAATTAAACAGCATTATTAGGGGGAAGGAAATAGTCTCAGCACCTGTTAAAATATCTGGACCAAATATAAAAAGAAATTGTTTGGACCTGAAGTTTTTTGTTTGGACACCTTAAATTACAACATTAAAAAGTAATGGATCCATTGATGTAGTTATGCAACATTAAAGTGTTATTAAAACAATAATGAAATACAGCCATGAAAAATATAAGTTCCTCAGAAAGATTTATTAAACACGACTAAAAGTATTTATGTAGCAGATGTGAAGAAATCATCTTGTCCAGTTCAAGAGGTGTATTTAAAGACTTAAGTTACTCCTGGTGTGTTTGGCATAGTGCACTTATTTTCATTGGCAAATGATGGCTTGTTCTTTTTAGATATAAAGAGGATGGAGTTTACACAAGGTGTCATAGTACCAGAAAGACCAAGAATGAATCACTGCAAAAGTTTAAACATGGGTAAAGTCTGTATTTTCTTGTGATAACTGACACAGCATTATATATCGTAATTTGTACCAAATGCCGGCCTGTCAGATGTACCTAATATGAATGGATTACTTATTTCATTATTTATCAGTCGATTCTGTAGAAGACATAAGTAGTTTATTACTTAAGTAGTATTTAAGTCATGTATTTTGCTACTGTAAAAATCTGTTTTCCCTTTTACAGATCGCTGCAAATGCAAAACAGTTAAACCCTCCTTAACAATGTACCTGGCAAAAAACTACAGCTATGGTAAGTAACTTCTTTTTTATAGCAATAAGACGTATACTGACTAAAGCATAGGGAGGGAGGGGGTTTAGACTGGATCAACAGCCAATTAGGAATAAAAAAAAATATGCAGTTCACACCCTGACCCCACCAAAAGCATCCCAATATGGGTCCAACATGGGGTTTTGTGATTTGGCAATTGAGCATTTTTATCCTATGCATCACAGAATAAACACTTGTAATACCATTCGCAGTATCACAGTCCCCACAAAGCACTATAAATAAAACAAAAATGCACTATTTAGCAGATGTTGAAAAGTTCAGCTTTTTCCAGACAGAAATCTCTTCCTCATGTAAAGTTACAGACAATTATTTGTCCCATACAAGGTTCTCCTTCCCATGCCACCCTTCTATGGCATCCCCCTAACATCTTCTGTATTTAGCAGTGTCCCAGCTTTCACCTTCACTCTAGTTGGCACCACTCTATAAAAATGCAACACTGCCAATGTGAATGAAAGAAGGCAGTTAATTAGAAGTGAAATGGCTTTGTAAACTTTAGTTTGTTTTGAATTAATTAACTTAACCTGTTAATTACTTCACTGGTGGCTACAATTTAAGTGTATTTTATATTTACAGATATATGTACTGTAAAAAAAAAAAAGTAAAAAAAAAACATTTTGCAAACACAATTTATAGAGGATTATGGGGAAATAAGCATATTGACACAAAGATGATTACCACATGGAAGAGTATTGTACCAAATATTGGTCGAGAAAAGATAGAGTTGTACAACAATATTCTTTGCACCACTTATTTGATAAGTGTTTCTTATTTTAGTAATTATAGTTCCCTGCTAAGTTTACTTTCACAAAAAAGTTTGTCTATTAAGGCTGGATGTTGCCATGCCATTTAGATAAATAGAATCTGCTGATTATTATATACAAGTTACCCAATACCGAACTAGTATGAGATTTTGTATGGAAAAAAACCTCAAAATATTCTTTTCATATATATTGATAGTAAAAATATGTTTAACTGCAATAATATAAAAAATAGCTTTTAAAAACAAAACAAAAACTAGAACTTGGGCAATAAGTAGACACACTAGTATCATTAGATATAATAAAAAAAATGCAATACAGGGGTCTAAAAAGCAAAGTTTTATAGATAATTCTTGCTTTAGTAAAAGGTGCCTTGCCTGTCAGTTTTATATTCACTGGGAACTAGAAACTGGGATCGAGAATGTGCAAAAGCCAGTCATTTTAAAGGGCTACATTTTGACTCTTCTAGTTGGATACTAGCAATAAAGCTCATCTGTATTTTCTAGCCCAAAAGTATTTACATGCAAAAAAAATCCGACTTATCTGAATTTGGGGGTTCCAAGTTGAATCAAGCCAAATTCAGGTTTGTATTCAAGACAAAACACCATCACTAAATTGTCAGATCTTTCAAGCCTTGTATTCTGCTTCCTGCTTTTATTGCTTTGCAGCTGCATGCTTGGACCGGAAGTATCATATGAGTGTGTGTGGTCAGGGCTGCACAGAGGGCTTTTTAATACAATTTTGTTGACCTGAAAGGGGAAGGCGGGGGGAGAGGGGGCAGAGGCTGCACTCGTCTTTATTTGTTCTCTCCCTTTTACTTGTAACATGACAATATTTGGAACCGCTGTGCAGTTCCTCCCATGATTGGCCATTGTGCAGTGCAGAGCCTGCAGATGTGCTTCAGTAAATGATGGGGCAAAGAACTGTCCCTCTAGCTTTGCAGAGTGCAGCTCAGTTGGGAGACACAGGCTCCGCCCACTCATAAAATGTAAACAATCCAGCTTGTGTCTGGTGAGGGGATGGAGAGACATGGTGCTGAAGACAAGGGACTGGAGTCTAGACAGGTGGGTGAATGAGTCCGGCCTCTGGCAATTTATCATGCAGTTTTGTAGACTTCTTTAGTAATTTTTTTCATTATATAAAATCACAAATATCTCATGATCTATGTACAAATAATATGTTAAGTTAAAAACTTATAAAACATAAAATGCATACAGTGTAAAATATAATTAAACTGAAATGTACAATCCTATATACTGTTTAACATAAATGCACAGCTTCTGTTATGTCTGGACCTATCACACAAATACAATATATTCCTATAAAGATATTGCCAGGTCCAGCAAAAGCCAGATACACAAACACTTTACCATATACACACACTGGATGTACAAAAACACCCAAACTTACACTAAATTCAGACAAAAACACAAAAACCATTTAAAATGCATAGAAAAAGTCTGAATACACTGAATTCATGTGTGCGCCCAGATCTTACTTTTGTGGTACGATTTAAATGCAAGTAATAAAGTTTCGAGCTTTTTCTGTGTATCTAGTATATCCAAATGTTTTTGCCAGAATTTAGTGTGTAATGTGTATATTGCAAAGTGTGTTATATGTGTGTGTGTGTGTGTGTGAACATTTGCTATATGTGCTATATTCTTTTACACTGCCTGGTTTTTGTGCTGCTGCTCTGTTGCTTAGTTTAGCCGTTGCAACCTTAAACCAATACAGGTATAAACATTATTGTGAGCTGTGAGGTGGCCCATTTTTACAAGCAATTAATGTTATTGATATTAATAATACTTTAGTAGCAAAGAAAACCTACAAATTACATGATTATAGCTATTTTAAGCAATAAAAAAAAAATACAGATCCAAAACCAAAATATATATTTTTTGACAAAACCAAAACACGATGAATATTTAAAACCAAAACCATGGGGTAGCAATCATCTATAGTATACATAGCAGTGAATTGCACTGCAGATGCATAGCACATGAGCCACATTATACTGCATTATCTGTATTTCTTTTTATATTTATAATGTACAGGCAGGGGTGTTTTAAGAAGTGAGGGGGCCCTTGTGCAGGATTTGTACATGACCCCCCCTTACCTAAGACAGGACTGTCCCAATTCGCGGATCTCAAAAGAGGCAGAGCCTTATTGCGCTGTAAGCATTGCCCCTTTCCTGCCGCGAATGGGGGAAGTCCCACCGCAGGGGAAGGGGGGCTCATTCTGCGTCTATTTCTTCCCTCCAGAAGATCTTAGAGGGAAGAAATAAATGCTGAATAGCCCCCCTTCCCCTGCCAACCCCGGGTACAGGATGAATGCCACAGGGACCCCCTGTTCTGAGGGGCCCGTGTGCACTGCACACCCTGGACCCATTATAGATACGCCTATGTGTACAGGTAGAGATGGTCTTTCAGTTTGCCATTTTGGTGAAGGGACAACCTTGGCAGATTTTTGACAAATTTGAAAAGTACCAAAAAGTGCCTTAGATCATCTGTGAGGGTTTATAAGGTTTGCAATAAACAACACACTACAGTGATTTATATTGCATGGTAGTTTGTAGTACAGATGGTGGGTTTCAAAGGTTTCCTACCGGTGCAGAAGTGATCTGTGGTGAGGTTAATTCCAGTCCCTTTTAGCAGACATGCCCTGACTACATTTTAACATGTCAGTTAAGTCAGAATTCCATACTTTGCAGTTGAGATTTGGCTGATAAAATACACATTGGAAATATAATTAAGATTAGACTTTGAAGCAAACCTCTGTGTCTCTTGAAGTAATTAATTCATTTAATTCATTTTGGCGCTCTCAGTAAAATATTGTGGAGCAGGAAATCCCAACTGTAAATATAGGATATATGTAAAATTTTCTTTTCATTTCAATGATTATAATTTTTATTGGTATCTTCTTTTCAGTAATTCATGCAAAAGTTAAAAGTGTCACTAGAAGTAACTGCAATGAAATAACTACAGTAGTTGAAGTCAAAGAGACGCTGAAGTCTTCAACCACAATCCCTAGGTCCCAAGTGCCTCTCATTACCAACTCATCTTGCCAGTGTCCCCAGTTACTTCCCAACCAAGACGTGCTTATCATGTGTTACCAGTGGCGTTCCAGGTAAGTCATGTCACTTTGTCTCATAAATATCTTGTACTCAAGAACAAGAATGTCCCTTTGGGTGGTGTAATGCACAACAGAGCTGATCACAAAGATGGATGCTGATCTACAGATCTATCTATAGCATATTTTGCATTAACTACAGTGGAATATCCATTTATGCCAACCACTTGATCCTACTGTTAAAGACAACTGTATTGGAAGCTCTTGCACAGTTAGGTATGCCTACTGAGAAACTACTCAAGGCTTGCACTTAAAATAAAAAAAAAGGGGGGCATGGCCTAGCTGCGGAGGAGACAGGTCGCGTCTGAGTGAAGCTCCGCTATCCCTTGCTGATTAGGAGCGCTTTTCAGGGTCAGCAACAACCCAAAAGTGCTCCTAAACACTCCTCACACCCTCTGGACATCGTGGGGTGCACCGCTGAACACCTTCGCGGGAGTCCTGCAGAGACCGCTGGTGCCAGGACTGCATTAGGCCTGCCTGCCTGTGACTTGCAGCGACGGAGGAGTATCCCTGGGCACAGAACCAGCGACCGTTGAGCCACTGGAGATCGCCTGGAGCCTGGATTGCCATCCCTGCGGGTGTCCGGAAGTTACCTGGGTGAGGCAGTGACGGTTTGGGTCTGCTCCCCCTTCCCCCCCCCTGCTGTCTTGCTGCTCAGCTCGCCCTGTGGTGGTCCTGGGAGGGTGCTGCAAGCGCCGTTGGATCTGCTCAGCGCTTACCCTGCGGAGGTCGCGACGGGGAGGAGAGGAGAGCTGTGTTAGGGAGAGGTGGTGCAGGCGCCATTACTGTAGCCACGTGGTCTGTTCTGAGCAGACATAGTGACTAGCTATCTCTGCCCCCTTTCAAATAACCTGGCCAATCATCTAGTGGCATTTTCCCTGCCAGCTATTTATCCAGTTGAGGTGCCCTCTCAGGCCCCTCACCCCTTCATCTGTCCTGGTGCACTGCTTGTGAGAGATCAGGTGCTGTGAGAGGAAAGTTTGCAGGATTCTCCCTGGCTGCTATTTTCCACATGGTGAACTTTCTTGTAATTCTCTCATTTGACCACTGGAGGGAGTCAGCTCATCAAGAAGCCTCAGTTTAGCTCAAGCAGTCTAGATTTGTGGATTTTTAATTGCTGGCCTGCTCCTTCCTGCCCTGTGTACTCCATCTCTGCCACAGTTATAATGTAAAACGTCTCCTTGCATCTTTGGGGTACAGTTTGTCATTTATGCCTAGCTAACCTATCCTGCTTGCCGGATAAAGTGTTCTCTAGGCATAAATGACAAACTGTACCCCAAAGATGCAAGGAGACGTTTTACATTATAACTGTGGCAGAGATGGAGTACACAGGGCAGGAAGGAGCAGGCCAGCAATTAAAAATCCACAAATCTAGACTGCTTGAGCTAAACTGAGGCTTCTTGATGAGCTGACTCCCTCCAGTGGTCAAATGAGAAAATTACAAGAAAGTCCACCATGTGGAAAATAGCAGCCAGGGAGAATCCTGCAAACTTTCCTCTCACAGCACCTGATCTCTCACATGCAGTGCACCAGGACAGGAGAAGGGGTGAGGGGCCCGAGAGGGCACTTCAGCTGGATAAATAGCTGGCAGGGAAAATGCCACTAGATGTTTGGCCAGGTTATTTGGAAGGGTGCAGATATAGCTAGACACTATGTCTGCTCAGAACAGACCACGTGGCTACAGTAATGGCGCCTGCACCACCTCTCCCTAACAGCTCTCCTTTCCTCCCCCTCGCAACCTCCGCAGGGTAAGCGCTTAGCAGATCCAACGGCGCCTGCAGCACCCTCCCAGGACCACCACAGGGCGAGCTGAGCAGCCAGACAGCAGGGGGGGGGTAAGGGGGAGCAGGCCGAGCGGGCCCAAGCCGACACTGCCTCACCCAGGTAACTCCCGGACACCCGCAGGGATGGCAATCCAGGCTCCAGGCGATCACCAGAGGCTCAGCGGACGCAGGGTCTGTGCCCAGAGAATCTCCTCCTCCACTGCAAGGCACAGGCAGACAGGCCTAATGCAGGCCTGACACCAGCGGTCCCCGCAGGACTCCCGCAGAGATGATAAAAGGTGCACCCCACGATGTCCAGAGGGTGTAAGGAGCGTTTGGAGGCGCTTTGGGTTGTATCTGACCCTGAAAAACACTCTTTGTCAGCCAGGGATAGCGGAGCTACACCAAGACGCGTCCTGTCTCCTCCGCAGCTAGGCCACGCCCCCAATGTGTAGTGTTTTTATATGTTACATTACATGTTTTTTATGTTTAACACATTGGGCCTGATCCAGAACAACGCTTCGGAGCGAATTTACGCGTGGCAGGCGTAAAATTGCTGTTTCATACGCACTGCGTATGCGCAGAAAATAGAAACCATAGAAAATACGCACATTAACGTAGCGTAATTGTGAACGTATGGGCCATTCACGTATGTGTCACGTAAATACTTACGTGTGGGCGTGCCAATTTTACGTTCGTCCAAATTACGTGTGAAATACGTGAAGTAGGCGGGGGTTGTATTTAAAGTGTACAGTATGGGCGTGCTTAGCTGCGCAAATTCGTCTAGCCCATACGTACGTTTGCGTATGACTGCGGTTATGTTGGAAAAAGTTAAGGTAGGGTTTGGAAAGCATATCTTGACAAAATACGTCCGTGCAAGGGGTGTGCCGAGGGGAGTGTAACAAATTTACGCGCACGAAAATACGCTACGCGAATAAACGTATGGCAAACGTAGTTCTGGATCTACCCCATTATTTGATTTTTGCAATACAATTATCTTAAAAAAGCTGTATGCAGCAGGTTGCCACATAATTCCATTATACATTTACTAACAATAACCATCAGCTGCTAGACCATGTGAGGTAATTTTTAAAGGCATAATTATTATTAATTGCTGAGCAATTGCCAGCAATTTGATCAATCTCTCCACTCACAACCACCTGTTTTCTCTGGCGAGTTTTGGCCCATTCTCTAGCGAGTTTCAATCTCGCGCCCCTTAGTAAAACCAACGATTTGTATGTTCTGAATGTAAAAAAATAACCAGAGAGAAGTGAGCTATGGCGAGTTTGAAAATCCCTCATCTCCGGCATGTTTAGTGTGAGTTTGCATTAGTAAATACAAGCACTCTCCGGCTAGTTTTACAAACTCGACTTTAGTAAATACGACCCCTGATCTCATCTGCCCTATTCTGTCAGTCCCTGTAAATTAAGCCATCCCTATTTAGTAATTGTCCTTATGATAAATATGGGGTAGATCCAGACCTAAGTTGTATTTACGGTCGTTTGTGTAGCGTATTTACGCCATCGTAAGTACTATGCACTCCCCTCGCTCGTATGTAATTTACTCGTTTTACGCTTGCCAAACCCTACATTAACATTTCAGTGTGTAAGTACTGACGTACGTAAGGCATTGTCGTACATAACGGGCTAACCTGGCCCATACTGTACGATTTAAATATCTCCCTCCGCATACACAGCGTAATTCCGGGTGTCACATGGAACACACGCCCTCTCTTTCGTATTTACACTGAAGGTACGTACGATCAGTTATGTGAATGTAGCGTAACATCCGCCGCGCACATGTGCAGTCCATACAAATTGCCGATTTTCGGTTAGCGTAAATACACTAACGTACGTAGCTCAGGATCTGGCCAAATATTCTTATTTACCCTGCATGCTGTGTGATCTGTATTTGGGAAGTGTCAATGTGTTTGGATACAAGGGGCTTTACGAGTCATCCCCTGGTAAATTCAGTCCAAGTCCACATTCCTCATAAAGGCACTAAAAGTGAAAACCCCAATGAACTTACACCACCCCTTCCACTATGCTGGGTAAAGGGGTGCTACGCTAATTTCATTGATTTTAATTATCCTTGTAAAAAAAATACACGTGTTTGTTTGTGCCTGTATGATGTGTAATATAAATAGAAAATAAAATAGTTGTTACAGTACATATAAAAGCATAGATGCTAACTGGGGTTTCTGAAGTTATCCTCTCCATATGGATGTAAAATGTCATATATAGTGGTATTTAATGTTGGAAAGTGCTCAAGCACCCATAGATATAAAGGCGGATCCAGACCGCTGCTGCGCTTGGTGATCCCTGCTGTATCCTAACACTAACTAACATGTACAGAGTTCCATTAGCAGTAACCTACCATAAGATTTCCATACCATCTGTACCTAAAATGGCTTAGAAGTTGGGATTACACGTAAAGTCTTCACATTTAAACTGATAATTAGACTTGAGCTTTTAAACATAACCTTTTAACTATAATACTGTTGCAACAAATGAAATTTGACACCCCTGAAATCAACATGGTTTAGCCCAGGTGTAACTTTAAGTTCTTATTTTCAGCCTCTGAATCAGGCCTGCGAATATTAAGTGCCGGCCCCTTTTACAGAATTTCTTCCATATGGAATGAAGTTCAGTATGGAAGATCTTAAGACACGTAATATCTGGTGCGCACATGCGCCAATGTCAAGGGGGCTTACACAAGAGATACAAGTCCACTTAAATGCATGTTAGTGAATCAGGGCCAATAACATTCATTGTTTTTATGTTAAAAAATAGCGAGTGGAAAGAGAGTTATCATAGAAAAGATAATAAATATCTTGGCCAAATTTATTACAAAGCTACCCACCACATACCTGGGTGTGTTCCTGGATGCGTCTGATAACATCAGATGGAGCACACAATTGCCTTGCTAAATCAAGAGCAGTCAGACCATCCTAAGGCATACCAAAAAGAAAGAAGAGAGACACATAATCTACTGTGATTTGCTACTACTACTACTAACGCAGATCTAAAATGATAAAGGTTCTGCAGTACCATACAGCACCATACAGCGTAACAGAGTGCATAAAAGGAGTTATGAGACTGAAGGTAGGCATTAATGAAGAGGGGATAGATCCAGAACTACGTACGCGAGTGAATTTAAGCTAGCTGCTAGTGTTAAAGCGCCCATTAGTACTTACTGCACATGCGCGCGGCAGATGTTACGCCACGTAACTCAGAGGGTAAGGGCCAGTCACGTATCATCATCGTAACTACGTACGAAGGGGTGTGCCAGCCATACGACACCCATAATTACGCTTCGGAGGCGGGTGAGGCATTTAAATCGTACAGTATGGGCATGCTTAGGCGCGTAAGTATGTGCAGCCATTAAGGCCAACAGGTGAAGTACGTACAACTGAGGGGAGTGCATAGTAAATACGCTAGCATAAAGGCTAGGAAACGTAGCTCTGGATCTGGCCCGAGGTGTGTATTAAGGGTATACTTGAAGCTTTGTAGTCTAAACGGGGTGGAGAATACCATGAAGAGAAATCTTGGAAACAGTAGTGAGATGAAAGAGCAGGCAATCGGATAATCACAGAGAGTGGCTTCAAACTTTCTCAGGTCAGACATCTACTGCACTTACACAGTTTCTACTCAGCAGGTCAGGGTGGTGTTCCAGGGCCAGTAATATGAGAGATTCTGGATATTTACTTCCCACCATGCTTGCTCCTCTTAGAGTAGTGAAAAGAAAATTTTCCTTTTTCTGTAAAGAAAGTTTACATAATTACTGTCCTACAAAACAATACCAACACCAAAACATAAGGGTAAATGTAATTATTTATCAAGTTCTGATGTATTTTTTTTATTTTTTAACAGTGACACTGCACTGTTTTTTTTTTCCAAAAATCACAGCTTAGTTTAAGAACAATTCTACAAGCACATAGCAAATACATAAACAAAAAATACACGAGCAATCAGATTTCAATTTGAATGGGAAATTAAATAAGAGTTAAACATTTGTAAACTAAATAATGGTGCTCTGTTTCAGCATGATCTAGACCAGACCCATCTCTTAGTTACCTCTAAAAGGTATCTCTAGGCACATATAAGCAGAGTTACATCACGTTACAGAGCTTACGGTTAAACATTTCTATGGGGTACACTTACTAAAAAAAACAAAAAAACAGTCACATATAAGCACAATGCACATACATTACAATACATGCCATACAGTAAAAATCTATAAAAATGCATAATATGTCCCCAAATAATATAATTAAAATACAGATGGCCACTCTGCAATGTTAAAAACATCTTATGTGTCATATTATCTTTAATAAAGAATAAAGAAATATTTAATACTCACCATTAAGATGTCCTCCGTCTAGGGAAGACTTGCTTGTATTTTCTTCTTTCCTTACTTATTCTCTTCTCTTGGAGAATGAAGATTCTTTTCACTTTGATGGAAGTGCTGGGTCCGGACCTTGCAGCTGGAGACGTACCGAACCTCCGTCATCTTCTGCACCGCTACTAATGACTACTCTGTAAATAGAGCGGCCACTAGAAGTCCACAATGCAAATGACGTCAGGATTTTATAAAAGTGAGCCCTTTAGTTACCGTATATTCATTAGTAGCGGCGCAGAAGAAAAGGAAGGTTTGTGACGTCTACAGCTGGTCCGGACCCAGATCATCCATCAAGGTGAAAAGAATCTTAATTCTGCAAGAGAAGTAAGTAAGGAAAGAAGAAAATACAAGCAAGTCTTCCCAAGACGTAGGACATTTTAACTGTGAGTAATAAATATTTCTTTATTCTTTATTAAAAACTATGTGACACAAGATGTTTTAAACATTTCAGAGTGGCCACCTGTATCTTTATTATATTATTGGGGGACATATTATGCATTTTTATTGATTTTTACTGTATGGCATGTATTGTAATGTATGTGCGTTGTGCTTATACGTGACAGTATGTTTTTTGTTTTTTTTACACAACACACAGCGCAGCATGTTTAGAAGGCTTACCATGCTGATGCGGATATTGCTGCAAGGCTGAGCCTTGTAGTTCTATCAGCGTAGCATGGCTAAGCCTTTCAAGCATGCTGCGCTTGTCTTTTACACACAGAAAAACACACGTTAAATATATTGACATGAGTTTTTCAGTAATTTAAACTAAGAACCAAATAAAATGAAGTATTAAAACAAATATAATAAACCAGATCAAATATGAATTTCCTTTTAAAACAAATAACTGCAGCAAACAGACAGTAGATGGCAGTGATGCTCCAAAAGTAAAAGTTCAATGGATTCACTAGATACAAAGTTTCTTGCCAGAAAATCACAAATTAATTAAAAATAAATAAATAAACGTTTCAATAAATGTAAAGAAAAGTCACTTAGGGTCTCTCAGGATATGTAGATAATCAAGATGTGGTATTCATAAAGTAATAGTCTTCCAAAATGTAATTATTTTCTTTCCAAAGTGAAAAGTTATAAATCTTCATGGGGTGATAAATGCAGAGGTTTCATCAAAGGTAGTTTATCCCAGCGCTTTAATATCCACCCGTGGTGAATCCTTATCGAGGAGGGGTTAAACCCCAACCTCCCCCAAAGGGGCAGGGAAAAAAAACCACACAAAAATTATCAATGGAAATCAAATTTATTAACCCATGGAGGTCTGGATTTGGAGTCACCCTCAAAATTAAAGTGGAAAAACACACTACAGGCTGATCCAACTTTGATGTAATGTTCCTAAAACAAGTCAAAATGAGGCTCAGTAGTGTGTGTGGCCTCCACGTGCCTGTATGACCTCCCTACAACGCCTGGGCATGCTCCTGATGAGGTGGCGGATGGTCTCCTGAGGGATCTCCTCCCAGACCTGGACTAAAGCAT
>WWET01001079.1:386343-410690 GCA_011038615.1 Limnodynastes dumerilii | reverse complement strand
CGCTCCGCTGCAGTGTGGGAGCCCCCTCCCACACTGTACACTTTACATGCTTCCCCCGGGCGGAAGGGAAACACAGCACATTTCCACGGAAATGGGCTTGGACGGAACAAAGTTCCATCCGATTGTTTCTACATTAGGGTTACTATAGTAACCCTAGCGTAACATCTGGAGGGTCCATTCGCCCTCCAGAGAAGGCAGGTCACTTACGCACCTTGCGTGCGTAAGTGCCCTGCCCTTATTAAAGCTGGATCCGGTCCTAAGTGATTACTTTTCAAGTCTCTGAACAGAATCATATATGAAACAATTACTACCAGTTGTGGACTGTTTAAAATGTGTATAATGAAAACTGTGCTTCAGCAAGGAGACTCATTTTGGTCAACACTACCACAAAAGTGTGAGTTGAATGATAATGCGGACATTAATTAGATAATGAAAACAGATACACAAGGAAGAACCCTTGGTTGTAGTATTTTACTGTACCCGATACATGCTCAGTATATAATATAACAAGTGGCTATATACCAAAGAATACATTAACTGCCCACAGTTATAGTGGACTGGAGACTGGATCCAGACGTCTGCTTCTGCTTCTCTGGGAGCTCTGAGCGCTGCAACAGTGGAGATCTGAAGCCAGAACCCTACCGTATCCAGAGTGTTATGCAAGACTGACAAGGGTAGGCCAGTTTTTACTTATGTGCCTAGTTATACGCGCAGAGCTACTATGCATGCATAGTAACTATTTTATGCTATCTGCGTAGCAGTCTTTAAAGACCGCATTAACGCAATCTACATAACAAAACACTACGCAGATAGCGTAAAATAGTTACTATGTGTGCGTAGTAGCTCTGCGTGTATAACTAGGCACGTAAGTGAAAATATTCATAGTTGTGAATCCAGTCTAATGTCTCTTCATTAAACACCACCAACGCCCTTTCAAACGTCAAAGGCATTTTCAATAACCATCGGAGTAAAGCTGAGAGTATGGGTGAAACACATTTGTTTCACTGTAAGTTGATGGTGCTGGGTGAAGCCCTTCATAAGCCATCATCACAATGGGTAGGCAGCATCACTGATAAGGTATATTGGGATCTCCACACCATTAACAATCTTGTATTTCTGTAAAGCAATACAATATATTATTGTTGCGCTTTTACTTTATTTACTAGTTGTTAACACAAGATGTAACACAAAACATAATGGTAAACATGGTCTGCACTGTAAAACACTTCATATACAACTAATATGCAGAACAGGAAAAAAATACTGACAGGGATTGTACAAAAATGTAAATAAATCCATGAATGTATTATTGCTGATAGAAATGAAAAGAATCACAAATAAACACATTTTCTTCTCTAGGGAACAGCCATCCATCTTTATTCTTCTCTGCAATCTGGTACAGGTCCGAACTTGTCAAAACGCATCATAGGAACGTTCAAACCAGCCAATAAAGACTTCTGTGAATCTGAAAATAAAATGTATTTAGCATTGATTTTCAATGCACATCCTAAGTCACAGTCACATTAAAATAAAACATGATGCTTACCAATAGTTGTGGTCAACTACAGCCTGTAGTATAATGGAATGCCAGCCTTTACAGTTGCAGTAATCTGCAAGGTTAACTGCTGGGGCAATAATAGCGATGTGTGTCCTGTCTAGGCCTCCAGCACTCTGCAGATATCCACGTTGTAGGAATCCATAGATGGTGTCAACTGGACGATGTCCATGAGGCAGGGAGATGAAGCGATGCTAAAGGGCTCTTACCAATGCCTCCGTGAGTTCATGCACTAGAATGCACACTGTGGATATCCCCACTCCAAACAAGAATGAGATTGTGTGGTATTTGCCAAAGTAAACACAATGCCTAGTCTAATACTTGGTGAAATGGGTTTTCTGCAGTTTGTCTTGAAAGTGCTGGGGTGATAAGGCCGGGCACATATTGAAATGTCCCACTTGATATGCTAAAGTGTGTCATCCACTGGTCATCTCCAAAAGCTTACACAATAGACAAGAAAGCTGCTCTACGACTACGTGATGAAAGCTCTCCTCCTGCGCAAATAATGTAACTGATACCCCTTTCACATCACCACCAAATACCCGGGATTTTCGTCAAAAACCCGGGTCTTCAGTGTGAAAAGAGCTGACCTCTGAATTTCCCGGGTCATAACTGCAGTGTAAAAGGAGTTTTGGGCTGGGAAGATCTGCGACACAGCAATAAATACAGCAAAAAACAGGGGTCAAAAACCTGGGTTTTTGCTGAGACGGTGATGAAAAAGCAGGGTAAGTGAGGAGAGGGTTGGTTTCTGTAAATATTCCCATTTTGTAGATACACAGGTTGTGCAAAGGTCAGTGTAATGTAGTGTAGAGAATGTAAGCCTTATGATAAACTGTGTAAATATGCTAATACCATTTACAAGTTGTCCCTAGAATTAAATGAGATAATTTCTGCTAGAGCAAGCTTAAACAAAGTAGATTTGAAAGTTTCCAGTCAAACCAGTTTATCAATTATTTCAGGGGTCAGGGAACTTTACCTTTTACCCCAAAATATATTTAGATACGCCGATGTTACCTCCTTGATTTGAATAAAAAATATACAAAAAATATAAAGCAGGAATTACTAAGTACATACACAGAAATTACACTCTGCACGTTCATCATACCCTGTGCCCCTTCATAACACACTGCCCTTTCATCACACACTGTGCCACCTTTACCATACACTGCCCCTTCATTATACAGTGCCCCTTCATCACATACTGTGCCACCTTTATCCCCCGCTACCCCTTCATCACATACTGTGCCACCTTTATACCCTGCTGCCCCATCATCACATACTGCCCCCCTTCATCTCATACTGTCCCCCTTCATCACATACTGTCCACCTTCATCACATACTGTCCCCCTTCATCTGCTGCCCCTTCATCATATACTGTCCTCCTTCATCACATACTGTCCCTCTTCCTCACATACTGTCCCCCTTCAACACATACTGTCCTCCATCTGCTGCCCCTTCATCACATACTGTCCCCCTACTCTGCTATATGGGCATATTGAGAGACCTGCAGGACTTAATATGCTTCCTGAATACAGCTCATTTGCTCCCATAATAGCTTATTACTGGGGTATATGGAACCCTATTAATAAGAAATTCTATATGCCCCATGGTAGGGCTTATGGACAGATGTAAGAAACAAATTACAATCTACAACTTTTTACTAAAGTTTTTATGGCAATAGTTTCCAGGATAGTAATACAAAAAAGCCCTAAATATTTTCAATTATACACAGATCCCTGTATAGTATTTTCTAATACCAAATAACATTTAATTCCAATGTTACAAAAAGCCTATTTTAGAGGAAAATCCCCACTAATGTTGTTCTTGCTAAAATTTAGAAAATGCTGCTATTTTGTATATGCTATTAGAGTAAATTGAGATAAGCAAGAGTGAAACGTGTATGGAAAATCTGCCATTTATTCTCAGTGTCTGGAATATATATCATTCATGAGAACTGTTTGATGCATATTGTGATGCTTTAGTGCAGTGTTCAGGGAACAGGGGTAAATTACCCCAAATGGGGTAAAAATGAAATTCCTGGGGGTTATGGACAGTCACACTGCCAAGACACAGCCGGGCATGCATATGAATCTATAAGCATGCCCGGCTGTGTCTCGGCAGCGCGACCGTCCATTACCCCCAGGAATTTCATTTTTACCCCATTTGGTGTAATTTACCCCGGTTCCCCGACCACTGAATTATTTGTATGACTTAGAAAGTATTTACATTGTCCCAACAAAATGTTTCCTCATTTTTTCTTTACCTTATGACACCATTTCAGTTCTCCATTACGCTTTACCTATTCTTATCTTCTTTGATCTGAAAATCCTGCTTATATTTTACATATAGAACATAAACCCAAAATCACTTCACCTAATAGTTATTTTCCCTCATTTTAAAGCTCTGACTTCAATGCTTACATCTTACCTAGGAATACTTACATAGTTACCTCCAAACTGTTGCAATCATAAAAAATAAAAAAATAAATTTATCCCTGGCTCCACTACTGTCCTTTATTTAAATTAGCGGTCCTGGTAACCCTGGATGTCCTTTTCTGCAAAAAATTTATCTAATCCTTTCTTAAACATATCCAGTGAAACTGCCATCACAACCTTTTCTGGCAGTGAATTCCACATCCTGACTGCCCTTACTGTGAAGAACCCTTTCCTTTGCTGGTTGTGACTAACTCCAGCGAGAAAATAGAGGTGGGTTAAAAAAAAATCCCACCTTAAAATAAAAAAAAACTATTAGTGGGTGATCCCGTGTCCTGTGTTCAGTCCTTGGGGTAAAAAGTTGTCATGAAAGTTCTCTGTATTGACCCATGATGTATTTGTATATATTGATCATATCTCTTCTTAGACTTTTCTTTTCTAAAGTAAACATGTCTAAACTAGCTAGCCTTTCCTCAGTTCAATGACTCCATATCCTTTATCAAGTTTGTCGCCCTTCTCTGAACCCTTTCTAGTTCCAAAATGTCTTTTTTTATGGATTGGTGCCCAGAACTGAACCGCATACTCGAGATGAGGCCTTACCAATAATCTATATAGTGGCAAAATTGCACAGTCTTCCCTTGCATCTATGTCCCTTTTTATGCATGCTAATACTTTATTGGCAGCTGCTGCTTGGCATTGAGCACTATTGCTAAGTCTATTGTCAAGGTCATGAATAAATATATAAAAAAAAGAGTGGTCCCAGCACAGAATGTTGAGGTACACCGCTTAAAACTTTTAACCAATTAGAATGAGTTCCATTTATCACAACTCTCTGTTCCCTATTCTCCAACCAGTTTTTGATCCAAGTACAAATGTTGTTTCCTAGACCCAGTTCCCTTATTTTGTGGACCAATCTATTGTGTGGCACCGTATTAAAGGCTTTTGCTAAATCTAAGTAGACCACATCTACTGCACTACCCTGGTCTAAGTTCAAACTAACTCTCATAGAAGCTAATTATGTTAGTTTGGCATTACCTATCTTTCACAAATCCATGCTGATTCCCACTAATAATCTTATTGTACATCAAGAAAGCCTGTATATTATCCCTTAATATTCTTTCCAGCAGTTTCCCAACTAATGATGTCAGACTTACAGGTCAATAATTACCCGGTTGTGATCTTATTCCCTTTTTAAACAATGGCACTACATCTGCTATACGCCAATCCCTTGGTACACAGCCTGATGAAATGGAGTCTATGAAAATGAAAAACAACGGTGTAGCAATTTCTGAATGTAGCTCCATTAGAACCCTTGGGTGTATGCAGTCAGGGCCAGGAGCTTTATTTAACTTCATTTTCTTCAACCGCCTTTGGACTTCTTCTTTTGTAAAACAAATATATTATACTACACTATTAAAAATCCCTCTTCAAATCTCAGACTCTGAGTTATCGCCAAAATGCAAACCATACAGTCTGTAACACATTAATATCACTGTGTGGTGACTTATTTCAGCAAGTGAATGTGCACAGTCAAAAAAATTAAACAATGCACAGATGCACTTTGTCTTACAAACCATAGGCAAGGGCCTATGTTGCACTGCCGATAATTTAGCACTTCTTCAAATTCCAAGGTTTCTGTTATAGACCTTTACAGGGCATCATATTCATATACCAGTGTTTTTCTATACTTTATAACCTATTATATATATACTTTTATACTATTGCAATTCTTTCATATGCAGCAATAATTGTGCGCTGTCACCTTGTCTTGTAGGTTTGTTTTGGCTCCTTTATTTAACAGGAACATAACGGTTTCAATACTTTTACCACGAACTGCCTCATGAAGGAGTGAACAACCCTAGAAAAAAAAAAAAAAACCTACTAGTTAAACTCAAAAGCACATTAAACTATTTGTCTGTTATTAGAAACAAAACCATGTAAGACATTGGCATATTACCGAATGGAAGAGATTACAAGCATTCCTTCAAATCAGTAACAATAAGCTGTGCTAACTGATCTTCCTTGTGTGGTCACTAAATAACTAATATTTTATTAACTCTCTCAACAAACAAAACTCACTAACGTACTAATACCAATCGTACACAACGTTTATTGTTCAGAATATACAAAATTCATTCCCATAAAAACAGTGATAATCAACAATGTGTATTATAAAGTCCAGGCTGTAATTCACAAAAAATATAATATGTGTAAAAATACAGAAAAAAAGTACCTGCAATGATAATCACAATCTTCATACAGGCAGACTGTAAAAATAGAATTCCAGAATTTGTGTCCATTTGATCAATTAACATTTTGTACTACAACTATGTTAATGAGTTTTGCTGATTGGGAGAGTGATTTTCTAATATTCAATCTTGGATATTTTAATCTTTTGGTTTATTTTTACTTTAGAATAATAGTTATCACAGTTAAGATGGAGCCTTAGGAGGTGTTTTCATTTTGTTATTGTTATTAAAAAGTACTTTTTGATAGTGGTAAAAAAAAAAAGCCAGTAATTACATGAAATAAATGGCTAAAAATTAACTAAAATCTAAAATAGAATACCTAAACAAAATTAAAAGGAGAATGCCTCATTGGTGAAACGCAGCCTATTTCAAGGGGTTGTAAGGCCCCAAAGAAAACAGACAAAGCGGCCTCTCCAAAGTTTTACTAAAACTGTATCACCAAGAGGAGAAACTAGCAAAAAATAAATAAATAATAATAAACCTAATAAAAAAAATCACTAGGTAAACTCACATAGAATAACATGTACATTAGCAGTCTATTCACAATAAAACATACAAAATGAATCTGGTACCAGATTAAACTAATACAATAATAGCTTATATAGAAAATTTGTCAATAATAACAAATAGTGTCCAAAATGGGTATTGCCAAATTAATAAAAATTGACCTCACTTTCCATGCAATTGTATAATGAAAGGGAATAATCCAGGACAGTTTAGCATACAGATTGGTGGATAGCTGGAGCTTTCCATTAATGAGATTGCTGACAGTCATTCACTGTATGGAAACATGTGGAGAGATGTTGCAGGATCACTGCTGGAGGGGTAATTTATATATAAACAATAAGATTTTTTTTTTTTATTATTATTTGAGGTTAATTTTTTAGGTTTTCCGCCCAGACTAAGAATTGGCAATACCTGATTACAGCCCTACAATTGCAGATCCTCTGCCTCTTCTGATCAGCAATCTGATAACAGATGAATTGGATCACTATACAAGATTATTTTTTACTATTAATTATTATTATTATTGGACTGGATTCACAGATCCGTATTTACACGTAGCAAGGCAACACCCATGACACTCCCCTCGGCCGTACAGGTTTTCGATGACTTCCGTCTTCATAGGGCACCCTTAAGTCTACGTGTGTACTTATGTACATGCGTATTTATCTAACCACGCCACGTCCTCTTTCAAGTAACTTCTACCGTACGGACAAAAACCACGCCCCTCCATACTTATGTCCCTAAGTACGATTCACAAGTCTGTGCCTAAAGTACTTAAGTGCGTAAATACTATGTAATATGCATGGAAAATAACAGATTATTCACCTGTTAATATGGTTTCATGGACTTCATCATGTCAGCCTTCTTCCGGGTATTCTATCCCTCCCTGGAGCCAGACAGGAACAAAGAAGACACCGGAGTATAAGAGACCACCCCTTCCTGAGCCCAGTGTCTTCCAACTTCAAAAGCTAAAATAAAGCACAATTAATGCATACGCACAAAAGAGTGCAGGGGAGGGAAGTAAATGCTGACATGATGAAGTCCAGGAAACCATACTAACAGGTGAATAATCTGTTATTTCCTTCTCCTTCATCATGTCAGCCTACTTCCGGGTCATACCAAAGCAGTAGACCTAATATGGTGGGAATAAATATAACAAACTATAAATAATAATCATAGTAGACAAGGTTTAGACTACAGCACTTGGCACCCGTCTACCGAAAACTAACCTCCGCAGAGGATAAAATGTCCACTCTGTAATGCTTGCAGAATGTATTTATAGATGCCCATCCAGCCGCTTTGCATATCTCCGATACCGAGGCTGCTTCTTTTTCGGCCCAAGATGTAGCCATAGCTCTGGTTGAATGGGCCTTAAGACCTTCCGGTGGAGCTTGGTCTTGAATCTCATACGCTTTAATAATGCAGGATCTTATCCACCTTGCTATTGTACATCCCTTTCTAACTCCTTCCGACAGCACAAAGAGTTGATCAGTTTTTCTCACATTTTGAGTCCTTTGGATATAAACTGACAAGGCCCTCACTAGATCTAGTTTATGACATTTTTCTTTGTAATTTTTTGGATTAGAACACAGGGAAGGCATTTCCTGGTTTAAATGAAATTTTGACACAACCTTTGGCAAAAAAAAGTTAGGGTTAGTTCTTAATACTACCTTGCTAGGTAGGAAGTTAGTATATGGTTCTTTCACCCAAAGAGCCTGTAGCTTCGATATCCGTCTAGCAGATTTAATTGCTACAAGAAAGGATACTTTCCAGTTTAAGAGTGTAAGGCTGATGTCAGACAGAGGTTCAAATGGGGAATTTGTTAAGGTGTCCAGTACTAAACTCAGGTCCCAGGGGGCCAGTGGTTTCCTAATTTGAGGTCTTTCTTTGCCGCTTGTAGAAACCTAATGACAAATTTATTACATGCCAAGTTCTCATCCAGTATGGCACTCAATGCTGAGATTTGCAGTACGTTTTACACGTTGATTGCTTTCTGGCTTTGAGTAATGTTTGAATCACTTTACTAGAGAATCCTTGTTTTCTCAGGTTCTTTTCTTCAATAACCATGCCGTCAGCTTTAGGGATGCCGGATTTGGATGTAGCAACTGCCCCTGAGACAAGGGGTTGGCAAATTTGTCAATATCCATGGCTCGTCCACTGATATCTGCATAAGAGTGGGGAACCATGGCCTCCTTGGCCAAAAGGGAATGACTGCAATGACAACCATTTATTCCTCCTCTATTTTCCTGAGGACCCTCGGAATCATAGCTACCGAAGGGAACACGTATGCTTTCTTGCATGTCCATGGGACTGCCAGGGCGTCTGTTGCCAGCGCCTAAGGCTCTCTGTACCTTAAAGAGTAGGTTGGTACACGCCTGTTGTGGATGGAAGCCATTAGATCTATCTGTGGTCTTCCCCACCTTTCCGCTATTTGTTGGAACACTGCTTTGTTTAATTGCCATTCGCCTGGATGAATTGTGTGGCGGCTTAGGAAGTCTGCTGTCGTATTGGAACTGCCTGCAATGTAAACTGCTGATAAGCTGTAGAGATGTTTTTCTTCCCACTTCATTATCTGTTTCGTCTCTGCTGCCAAGGACACACTTCTGGTTCCTCTTTGTCTGTTTATGTGGGCCACCATCGCAGTATTGTCTGTTTGGACCAGTACTGGCTGACCCTCTATTTGTGATTGGAATTTCTTGAGTGCTTCTGTCCCTGCCATTAGCTCCTTGAGGTTGGAGTGTGCCTGTATTTTCGATATGTGCTATCATCCTTGTATATGTGTGTGACCGCACACTGCTCCCCAACCAGACCCGCTGGCATCTGTTGTGATTACTATCTGTTGTACAGGTGCAAATTAATTTCCTAGTTTTTTTGTTTGTCCACCAGTTAAGGACCTTCTTACTTCTGGAGACAGTGTTATCTTCTGTATTTTTGGGGTTTTTGTCCCACTGCATCAGAAAACTTGCCTGTAGAGGTCTCATATAGGCCTTCGACCATGGTATAGTCTCCAAGGCTGCTGCCATAAGTCCCAACACTCGCAGGCAATCTTCTGCTGACACGGGATGTTTGAGTTGAATTTTCTGTACTTGGGCAATTAGTTTGGTGATTCTGTCTTGAGAGAGACTTATCGTCATTTTTTGTGTATTTATTATGACTCCCAAGTATTTGATAATTGTGGTTGGCTGCATCTGACTTTTGGCTATTTGTGAACTTGAGACTCTTGTTCTGAACTCGCCGCGATTAATAGGTCGTCTAGATACGGCCAAACAGGTATCTTCTGCAGCTTTATCTTCTCTATTATGGTAATTAGGATCTTTGCAAAAGTTCTTGGAGATGTAGCCAGCCCGAATGGGAGTGTTCTGAACTGAAAGTGTTCTCCAAATATGCTGAACCTCAAATATTTTTGGTGGGTCGCACAGATTGGTACGTGCAGGTAGGCGTCTTTTAAGTTTATGGATGTTAAAAACATCCCTTGATTTAAATTTATTATGACCGACGGACTCCATCTTGAAAGGTCGCACGTGAATGTAAAATCAGGTGTGCAATCTAAAAAATATATATACCACAGTCTATAATCACAGTCTCAGACTCACAGTCTCACACATGATTTATTATCCCAAAAAATTTAAATTATTAAATGGCATCAAATCACTGGCCAGGGAAACATATACACATTAATACATAAAACATATAATGTATAAAACCCCAAAGGATCCGGAAGGATACCTCTTTAAAGGTTAAGGTTATCATGATAAATCATGTGTTTCACTTTCCCTCTCTTCTGATTTCTGCATATGCACTTTATGGAGAGCTGAATGAGAAATACACACCATCAATCAACATATCCAGCCACTTTTTAAAGACCAGTGGCCATTTATTCTGAGACTGTGATTATAGAATGTGGTATATATATTTTTTAGATTGGACACCTGATTTTACATTTAGATTTTATATTTATATTTTTTATATATTTTTATCTAAATATATTTTTTATTGAGCAGTTTAGTAGTCACACAGCGCCAGGATTGTTCGAAATCCCCCTGTTGCTTTGGTTACAATAAAAAACCTTGAGTAAAATCCTCTGAATTTATCCTTCTCTGGAACTTTTACTACTATCTTTTGTTGGCGCATTAGATGAAGGCTTTCATTCAATGCTTTCCTTTCTTCTGGGTTCTGTGGAACTGAGGAATCCGTAAATAGATGACCTGGGTGTATACTTAATACCCATTTGTCTGTGATGGACTGCTCCCAGATGGCTATCAGTGTTTCATTGGGACATCTGCTTGAGAGTAGATCTGATGTCTCGCCCTCTTTGGACACGAAAAGTAGTTCTTGAAGACAAGTATTGACCTCTTCTAAAGCCTCTTCCTGGTCTGTATTGTTTAGCCTCTTTGTAATCCAATGTAAAAGTCTTCACCGGCCTATTGTAATAACTTTTCCTGGGTTTTCTTGAGGCAGCCATGACGATTTTCCTCCTGATAGTTTAGATATGATGTCGTCCAATCTTTGCCCGAATAAAAAATCGTCTTGAAATGGAAGGGTCAATAATTTATTCTTTGAATGTGCGTCTGCCATCCAGGGTTTGAGCCATAAAGCTCTTCTCACTACTGTCGCTGTTGCGCCTGATTTTGCTGCCATTCTTATGGAATCCATAGAAGACTCACATATAAAATCCACAGCCAACTGTATGTTGTGGAGTTGTTTTATTAGATCGTTTCTTTTAATGCCGTCTATAATGTCATTTTCCAGCGAGTTACACCAGCTTCTGGTCATCCTTGCCGTAATTGCTTCTACTTTTAACGACACCCCAGATATTGCATGTTGTTTTTTGAGGCCAATTTCTATTTTTTTTGTCCATGGTATCCTTGAATACAGATACATCGTCCAGAGGTATCGTGGTTTTTCTCGCTATTCTAGATATATAGCCGCATCCACCGTAGGTGGCTCATCCCACTTTCTTACCTCTTCTTTAGGAAAAGGATACATTTTATTAAGGCATCCTGAAGATGACCATCTTCTATCTGGGTGTTTCCATTCATCTGCCACTACATCCAGTAATGGCTGGGATAAGGGAAAAAAACTCTTCTTTTTTTGTTTCCATGAACAGAAGATCTTGTAGCTTGGTATCTTTTTTTTCCTTCTATTTTTAATGCCTTATAAATCAATTTTAATAGGTCATCCACCAGATCGGTGTTAAATGTTTCTTCTTTTTTGCTCTTAGAGGTTACCTCATCCGAAACATCAGATATGGCTGAAACTGCAGCATCCTGTTCATGTTCTGATTCATCAGAAATATCACTTGCAATAGGCCTTAATCTTTTTAAAGAGAATTTTCTAAGGTCCTCCTTAGTTACAAATGTTTCAGATAAAGACGCTTTTACTAGATTAACCAATTCTAATATTTGTGGTGAAGGCTGATGCTGCTGTCTGGTGTCACATTCAGAGCAGGTTAACACTTTAGCTCCTGCAGATAACTGTGCATCGCATAATGTACATTTCTCCAGGTGTTTTTTCTTATATTTAGATGTTGTTTCAATGTTGTTTCCTTGCCTGTTTCAGACCTACAACAAAAAATACTGTCTAACTAAACTAGCTAGTCACAGAGAAAATCTAACAGAACTGAGCTTACCCCGATTTTCTTGATGGAGGTCGTTTATCTTCTGCAGCACTATGCACAGACATATTTATGTGACACTAGAATCGAAACATAGTTCTAGTGAGCAACATATAATAGTAGTTCAGCATGGCAAACAGACGCAAGCATACCTTGTAGCCTAGGCTTTGTAGGATGATCCCTTTTTTTATCCCTTAGATAAAAATCCTTAGGTGATTAACAGCAGAATCTTCAGCTAGAATAGCTAATAGCAGAAATGTATCAATTAATTATGCACACAAACCTCTATACAAATAGCCTAACATAAGGCAGGTACCTTGAAAGTTTTTTTCTGTCAGGTCCAATAAGCAGAAATATTAACTTCTGTTTTCCTCCTGCTTGTACAGACACTGATCCATGTGCAGTGCCTCTTTTAAACTGCCGCCAATATTTCCAGTCGCATAGATGGACGTCACTGAGCCGCTTTCAGGGTGATTAACGCGGCTACAACAAAATGGCGGCACCCATAATCGCGGACACCGCCTAGCGTGACCTCCTTACCCGCCATCGATAGAATAGGGGCGGGCATTAGGAGTTTGTGCGCCCAGTGTCGCACATGAGGCCGGCCTCTTCCACCTCATTCCCCCGCCTAACTGCCGAAGCGCTGGCAGGGAAACCCAACAATGCTGCTGACAACGGGGGCTCACATCCACAGGTACTTCTACACTAGCTAACACTATCCCTTTCTGAGCGACAGGAATAAAAACACTATCCTTTCAGAGCGACAGGAATAAAAAAATAAAAAGACACTGGGCTCAGGAAGGGGTGGTCTCTTATACTCCGGTGTCTTCTTTGTTCCTGTCTGGCTCCAGGGAGGGATAGAATACCCGGAAGTAGGCTGACATGATGAAGGAGAAGGAAAAGTTACTATGCATGCGCAGTTAATCCGCTCCTACAAATACGCACGCAACCGCACACAAAAATGGATCCGTGAACACAGTCTATTATTAATAATAATAATAATAGTCTTTGGTAACAACAAATCTAACACCATATATTACTATACTTTTAGGAGATCATAATAAAAAAAAATAACAACTTGAAATAATGCATAAAGGTAGCACATTAGGAGTAACTTTACAATCTAAGAGATGTATGGAACAATTAATTGATAGAGTAGTGGATTACCAATTGTAGTTGGTGGTGGGAAAAGAAGTCAATAATAATTAGTAACAGATATTTCTGTACATCTGTTAGTGATGAAGTATTGCAGGAAGATAGAGACATGTAACCCAGTCAATACTTTGAAGACTAATGAAAACAATATAGTAGGTGTTATGCAGTATATACATATATAAATATACCTTAATGCTTTGTAAATTGATTGCATGAATAAACTCGGGAAGAAACTTTTCTAGCACTTTGACCTTTCCACCAAAAGCTGCAAAATGCAAAGGAGTAAGACCGCTCTACATTGAAAGAAAAGAAAATAGTCAAGTTCAGTATCTCCAATGCATATTACTATCAGGAGTACAGTAATACAAATGCTTTGTGTATTTTATGTCAAACAAAGTTACCTAAAAAAAAAATGCTAACATTAATTATAAAAGATAGTTATAATGTTGTCACAGAAAATGTGCCATTCATCAACCATTATATTTTTAATATGATTACGAAGACTTTCATAAATCTTTATATATTATTCAAATAAAGGTGTATATGTCCATGTGTTTCTTTATCTTCTAGACCAGTGTTTCTCAACCTCAGTCCTCAGGGACCACTAACAGTCCATATTTTCTAGGTTTCCTTAAAGAATCACAAGTGATATAATAAGCAGCACCTGTGGAGCTTTTAAAATGTGACAGTTAGTAATGAATCCTGTGCTCCAGCAGTGAGACCTGGAAAACAAGCACTGTTAGGGGGTCCTGAGGACTGAGGTTGAGAAACACTGTTTTAGACATTGAGCCCGATTCAATTAACTGTGATGCCTGGTCGTGGTACTTTTCCTGCCAATTTTCCATTGCAGGTTTTATCTCGCAGTTCATAGATGGGAATAGACATATTTCTGTCTTCACAGTCAATTGAATCGGGCCATAGGGCCCATTCAAGTAAGATTGCGCACTGCGTTAGACAGGAGTAGCTTGCGTGCGCTTTTTCCTATCTATTATGGTACACGGTTTTTATGCGCACCTCTATGAGGTGCGAATAAAAAGATAATAAAAAAATAAAATTTGCACAATTAGCTTTGCACCGCAAAATACACGGGCCCTTAGAGTCAATTGGCCTGATCCAGACCTACGCCCGCCGTCGCTAGGACGGCGGGCGTAAGCGTAATATCGGCTGAAAAGCCGATCTGCGCATGCGCCGGGCAGATGTCCGTAGGAACAGTTAAGGTTAGTGAAGGTGGGCGGGGGGAGGTAATATAATGAGGGAGGGAGGGCTTAGCGGTAGTACGCTTGTGTGCGAGCGTATTACCCATTGCTTTAACCGGCTGAAGTTAGGGTAGCCTTCAGCCAGCGTAAGCAATGGGAAATACGCCCGCACAAGGGGAGTGTCGGGGGAGAGTGGACGCCGATACGCTGTGCTTTAGTAAGCACTGTGCATCGGCGTAGGTCTGGATCAGGCCCAATGTGTCCTATAATATGTAGTCAGAACTGAAAGACCCCTAAAGTTGGCAACACACTACAGTGATATAGATTTGAATAATTATCTAAAGACCTACAATCATATAATCTATTAGGTTCTGCAATCATTCATTTTTTTTGGTAGAGAGAGTCTACCATTGGGACTGTGCAATATATTTTTTATATGTAGATCTATTATTGTTATATATGTGTCTATACTTTGTGTTTCTATTTGTGTATATCTGGTACCAGATTTGTTTTATTTAATAATAAAAACATTGTTATAATTTGGAAGGTTTTTTTATTTTTTACATTTTAATTTACTATTTTCCATATTTTATGTTTATTCTTATTTGTATAATTTTTAGCCATTTGTAGAATATATACTGCTCCACCTAACAGTGCTGGTTACATTTTTTTCTTTGTCTTTTCTATTTCTGCCTTGCCAGCTTTAACTTTTTCCTGTACTGGAGAAGCAGATTCTAGTAACTGGTTGATAGCACTTTTGGAAGGAGTAGTTGTGTAATATTTTTTAATAATAATAAAAAGTACAATGCATAGCTGCATACAAAACAACCATAACAAATTTCTGTAGTTAGCAGTAAATTGTTTTCTCTTTGTATAGTATGTCTAGTGAAGTGGTTCTCAATCTTTTTAAACTTGAGGTACCCTAAAGGTTACATTACATTTTTGTATGCACCTTTAAGCCAACATAATTACTGAATTGTTCTAGGAAAAGGAGTATCATTTTTATATATTTTACATATAATATTATATATATATACATACATACATACACACATGCAATATATCCTGTCACATGCAATTAAGTGTTAATATTTGTGCAGTCATCCCATAACTGCCGGGAAATGGCATACAAAATCGTACACTCTGCATACCTCTCCCCCAGGAGGCGGTGTCTTATTGACCTGTCCTTTGCTGACAGTTGCCCAATATGTGAAACACACAACGCAGATCTTTACCACTGACTGTGACAGTGATGTTCTATAAAAACATTCTGGAGGGACTTGGCAGCCTATGGAAGTAACCTGTTAAGCAAACGCCTTCTTGCATTCACCCAATGGGCAATCTTTGGACACCTTGCTGGTCAACAAGATATCTTAAGCAAGATTTGTAGCTATATTGGATGCTGCTGGTCGCAAAGTCATGTTACAAAACTGGATATCCAACACCAGTTCAAGTATAGAAATGGCCGCATCTCGCCTTTTACTCCTATTCCCAATAAAATGGCTTGAAACCTTGTCCAACAAGGAATTATTGGTGCCACGTCTTTTCCAATGCTGGGAGAAATATATGCAGTCCCTTCCATTTGATACAAAACAATTACTCCTAAAATGCTTCTAACACACAGCTTAGTACTCTTACCAATTACTCGCAAACTGCACACCAATTGTCATCATCTTTCCCATCTGCCTATAACTTCCTGCTAATAGCTCAACTCCATACCTCATGACAGTCTTCCATGGATGAATTACTTAACTGGTGAATGGGTTATAGGGACGAGACTGTATGTTATATTACTTAGTTAGTTTTGTTGTTTGAACAGAGTGTTTTCTTGTGGTAAAATACGCCTCTAAATATCTCTAAACCCCAAGTCCTTATGGCAATGTGTCTGTTACATGGCACTGGATGCTCCAACAGAGTTAGATTTAACCATTTCTGAAAGACATATATTCTTTGTTTCATATATACTTGGGATGTATAATCTATATTCTTATACTTATATTTGTATAGAATTACTGTACCAATATCTATTGTACAATGCACATATCTTCATAGTTCAAAATGTAATTCAAACATTTTTTCTATTTTTATGCTATCCTTAATAGAAATATTTTGGGGGAAAAAAATATAGGTGCTATGTATTGAAATTCTCGCCCTTACGATGCGTGCTAATCCAGAGATTAGGGGTGTACAAGTGGACGAGGAGATAAAATTGGCATTATTTGCTAACGACATGTTGACATTTGCCCCCGATCCGATGTCCACCATCCCTGTGCTAATGGCGGAATTTGCCTGATTTGGAGAATTATCAAATTTTAAAATAAACAGCTCTAAATCACTTGCACTGGTTTTCCATGTGGGGAAATTTTAGCATGCTGCCATTGGAGATTATTCCAATTTACTTGGAAATCACTCCACATTAAATACATTTAACCACATCTTGTGACCAATTATATACCCAAAACTTTCTTCCTTTACTCGCAGAGCTACAAAAAGATCTACAGGCCTTGGCAGCACTGGGACATCTAAATGTCATAAAAATAAATATATATAAATATACCTAATTATCTATAACGATTTTAGACTCTGTCCATTGCTCTCTCACACATTTTTTAAATCAGCTCAGCCTCCATTAACAAATTTTGCCCTTAATTGACAGGAGGACTACAGGTCCCTTGCCTCCTTACCTACTACATAGCCTCTATGCTACAGAAGATCATAGACTGGTCTGTCTTTACCTAAACAAAACACTGAGTTGCTCTTAAATACAACTTCTGCCATGACTCCCCAAAATTCTGAGAGTTACACACCAAATAATAGCCAAACCCTAGACACTTGGAGGAGATCACCGACCTTTCAGAGAGTCTCCCTGATATTCAAGAAGAGTTGGCAACTATGACTTAGCCCAGGTCTAACATTTTAACTATGATATCAATTATGTATTTAAAGGGCTCAACTGTATATGTAAATTATATAAACCAGTTAATTACATACTAAAGTCCTCTCGGGCATTCTGTTTATACTCTGTGGAGTATGCTGATGCTGGGGGTTCAACCACTGTGGTTTATGCCCAGGGAGGCCCTTCCCCATGGCTATCCACTCGTCCAGTGAAACTACAAGGTCAGTTAGCACTGCACTTCTGTAACAATAGTTTCAGCATGTGAAAGAGGCTGCAAAGTGACCTCACCAACAAGGCCACCATCAGGGGGGACAGCCGAGACTATTGTCCCAGGTCCGGAGCTTATTGGCCTTATATAGGGGGCAGGGCCCCATTGCTTTGTTCCAGGCCCTGCATTTTCTGACAGCAGCCCTGCTCACCAATGCTGAAGGATAGAAATAATATTATGATGATCTATAGAGAGAGAATAAGCTGCAGTCACTTCAATTAACTATTTGACATCAAACAGTTATATATTAGTTTGTGTATATACAAGGCAAGAATTCCTCTTTTTTGCTAATAAGGAAAGATAACACTTGTAAGTGCAAGATGTGAAGTGTTTTCAGAAGTACTATCACGGTCATGTGGAAAGCCTCTAAAAGCTAGCCAATGAAATTAGATGTCTGTTTGCTATGATACTGTAATGTATAAGAATCTTGTAGGAAGTATATTCAGTATACATTACCTCTCAGACCATTGAATTCAGATCTCTGCTGCATTCACACAAAGGGTTGGCCAGAAGAAAACTTTTTTCTTTTTATATATTATTATTATTGCTTATTTATAAGGAGCCAAAAGGTGTCCGCTGCGCCGTACAAAATACAACAACAAAATACAGGGCAGACATACAGGGCAGGGATGGACAGCATAGTACATAATAAAATACATTATAAATAATAAAAAAAAAAATCACAAAAATACAATAAAGTTAAGCAAGCACAGACAAAGGCAAAATGCAAGATGTCTAGCTTAAGAGATCAGGGTGGAGGGGATAGAGTGCAGTGTGAGGTTGGGAGGGAGCCACCAAGTGGGGATGGGGTAAAAGTGTAGAAGACAATTGTAGACAAGAGGGTACGAAGTGGGGGTCATTATATCACTTGTGATTCTTTAAGGAAACCTAGAAAATATGGACTGTTAGTGGTCCCTGAGGACTGAGGTTGGGGAACACTGTACATAGATCTAAATAATGCCAGCACTTAAAAGCCCTAATTTAGCAATAATCATTACCATCACCTAACCATAAGAAAAGTATATTACTCACCCAGCCATGTTGTGTCTGAAAGTGTGGATCAGGCATCAATGTTGAGTCTGGAAGTGTTGAGCAGCAGAGTGTCGAGTGTCCAGAGATGCAGCAGTGTTGAGCAGGTGTCTATCAGAGCAGTGTCTGACACTCGACCATATCCTACTGTGGTCTGTCCATACGCACGCATTGGTGCAACCTGATTGAAGCACATTGTAAGCACTAAATTATTATTATCATCATTGTTTATTTATAAGGCACCAAAAGGTTTTCCGCAGCGCCGTACAAAATACAGTACAGACATACAGGGAAGGGACAGCCAGCATAGTACATAATAAAATACAATATAAATATAAAAATTATCACAAAAATACAATAAGGTGAAAAAAGCACAGGCAGCAAGGCAAAATGCCAGGTGTCATGCTTCGCACATCAGAGAGAAGTGAATAGAGCGCAGTGAGAGGTCGAGAGGGAGCCACCAGGTGGGGATGGGGTAAAAGGGTAGCAGAGGGGGACAAGAGGGTAAGAAGTGAGGGGAGGAGTGGTGGAGGAAGGAACAACACTAAGATGGAGGGCTCTGCTCACATAAGCTAACACACTAAATGGGAGGGATGAACTTATAGAAGACATAATGAGGGGGAATGAACTGGTGGTGTGAGCAGAGGAGAGGGGGCAGGAAGGAAGGAAGAAGAAAAGATATATGTAGGATAGAATGCAGTGAGATGTTAAGTGGAGGAGGGGCAGGCTAGCCTGAACAGGTGCGTTTTGAGTGAGCGCTTGAAGACCTGCAATGTGGGGAAGAATCTGACTGAAGAAGGGAGGTTATTCCAGTGAGGTGCAGCACGGGAGAAGTTCTGAACACAAGCATGAGATGTGGTGATCAGTAGGAGGTCAGACAGCAGTCTGACAGAGAGGGCAGGATGGGGTGTGCATGGAGATGAGGGAAGAGAGGTAGGGAGCAATAGATGAAGAGATTGCCTTATAGGTGAGGGTAAGGAGTTTAAAGAGAGGTCTCAAGTTTATAGGAAGCCAGGGGAGGCTTTGACATAAAGGAGAGGTCAAGCAAGAGCAGTGTGAGAGAAAGATAAGTCTGGTAGCAGCATTGTGTATAGATTGAAGGGGGCGAGACGGGTGAACAGGAAACAGAGTAGGAGGTTACAGTAAACATGATATGACTAGAGAGTGGATGAGGCTTTTGATAGCTTCACTGGTGAGGAAGGGACGGATGCGTACAATGTCATATATCCCTTCTTTAACACATACTCACCCCATTCTTTCTAAGTATTCCATATCCATCTTGTACCAATTTAATAACTCTGTCTACATTTTCAGCATGGGCCGCATAATGTAGAGGGGTATTCCCATTCTAAAACAGATAAAAGATACACACTTAATATTCAAGTGTGCAGAATATTTCAGTTGTATCATATTCAGACGTCTCACCTGATCTGCAGAAGCAGTGTATGTGCACAGCATTCTGTTGTGTTCTTTTCTTCAAGTTAATCTCTTGTTGCAGAGTATGTCTAAATGCACAAAAAAAGAACAATTATATCTTTCAATACATACCTTTATCTGTGTATGCCTGGTGCCAAGCTCGATGCATTTATAAAGCCTATGTCATAGCATATACTCGTAAATATACTATTTTATTTTTGGTGTTTTTACAGTTTAGTAATTTGTTCATGCTATTCATCATAAATCACATGATTTAAAATGTAGGGCTTAAATAGGTTGGAGTATAATTTCACAGTGCCTTAATAGGGTATTGACAGTAACAATTTACTGGTGAAGTTATAGTTACAGAAATATTCTAATAATAACAATATTAAAGAAGCTTGTGACTTCATTGCTGTGCTGCTTTGTTAACGTGAGTTTATGACATGGTTGTAGTACTTGAATTATAAAGAGAACATAGCAGTGCACATGTTACAATTATATGAATAGGTTGTTTTGAAGATAGTTAAATGTTTGTTTGATAAACTATATCTCCTATTCAATTATAATCAGGTGGACCAGATTCAGAGACTGAAAATAAGAGAGGAAAGTTATTCCTGGGCAAGACCATGTTGATTTCAGGGGAGTCTGAGTTCATCTGTTGCAAACAGTATTAGAGTTGAGAGGTGGTGTTTCCTATCCCAAGTCTAAATAACAGCGGAAAAGTAAAGTTGGTCACTATCTGTGTTCGGTAAGCAATTCAAAGCTGTATCCCTGCATGTAAAGAATACAAATAACTTGACTCCCCCTGATATCAACATGGTTTTGCCCAGGAGTAACTTTCCATCTCTGAATCTGGTCCGATATTATTAATAGGATAACAAACAAAGAAAAAGCATATATATATAAAAACTAAAAAGTGTTCCAAGGGCTCTATTTACAAAGGACGATTTCTTAGAAATCGCCTAAAATCGCGAGATTTGAGACTCTGAAGTGAAATCGCGGTATTTACAAAGGCTCAAATCGCGTGATTTGCATGTGAAAAAAAAAAATCGTAATGGCAAACATCGCAGGACAGAAATCGTCCAGATGTTTGCCATTGAAAAAATAGTAATCGCTGTATTCACTAAAGGTGATTTGAAGAAATCGCCTTTAGTGTGATTTAAAGCACAAAATAAAAAAAAATTGCAGCCAGAGAGCTGCAAGTTCCGGCTGAGGTGCCGTCCCGGAGCATCAAAAACACATGTCAACAGAGTTGATATGTGTTTTTGTGTGTTAAAAAATAAAGTGCTGCATGGCTGAAATCCTTAGCCATGCTGTACTGATAGAACTAGAAGGCTCAGGATTTATGAGCCTTGTAATAATATCAGCGGCAGCATGGCTAAGGATTCTAACCATGTGTGTGTCTGCGTGTAGTGTAAAAAAAAAATACCGCTCACATTAAACATACATTAAAGATTAACAGACAGTATGCATGTGAACAAGTTAATAACCCTAACTAACGTTGTCCCCTACTGTGTGCACTTACCTGCTGTGGTCATCTCTCCTAACCTATGTGTCATGTATGTATTGTATCGTGTGTATTAAATAAAAAAAATGTATCACTCACAGTTTGATGTCTTCTTCCTTCGGGAAAAACGTCTGCAGCATCCTATCAGCAGCGGAAGAAAGAAAACACGCCATCGGAGACTACAATGAAGATGAATACTTCATCAATTGAAGAAAAATCTTCCCAGCAATAAGAAAATACGAAGAAAGAAGACATCAAACTGTGTGATAAAAAAATTTTTATTTAATACACACGATACAATACATACATGACACATAGCTTAGGAGAGATGACCACAGCAGGTAAGTGCACACAGTAGGGGACAATGTTAGTTATGATTATTAACTTGTTTACATGCATACTGTCTGTTAATCTTTATTGTCTAATGTGAACGGTATTTTTTTTTTTTACACTACACGCAGACACACGTCTGCAATCCTTAGCCATGCTGCCGCTGATATTATTACAAGGCTCGTCATTTCTGAGCCTTGTAGTTCTATCAGTACAGCATGGCTAAGGATTTCAGCCATGCTGCACTTAGAAAATTTTTGGGCTGCCGCGATTTTCTAAAGGGCTAATTGCAGTGGCTTTCTATTGAAAATCACCGCGATTTAGCACTTTTAAAATCGCAGCAACTCGCTTGACTTCATTTAAAATTGCGGCAAAATCTTTTCTTTGTAAATGCCGTGAAAAATGGCGGCGAGACGCTGCGATTTGATTTTGAAGAAAAAAAATTGCCCTTTGTAAATAAACCCCCCAAGAACGTTAGGAAGAATTATAAATAGAAGTAAACAGGAAACTGGTTTAGCCAGTATTTTGTAACGCAATTTTGAAAATGAAATGAAGAAATATGAATGTCAGCTTACATCAATGCATTCCTAAACACTGATTTCTTCATCGCATGTATTTGTAGTAAATTTTTGTCAACAGTAAGTTAAAATGGTAAAATTGATGGCCTATCATAAAAGGGGTAGCACCGCTTGGATCAACTTTACATATGTCTGTACATTCCACAGATGGCGTACAATCCCACAAGTGGTTGCAGAAAGCCTATAAACAATGTACTCACTATGGGCCAGATCCAGACCTAAGTGCACTTTAAGTACGATCACATACGCAATCGTAAGTATTATGCCCTCCCCCATCCCAGCGTATGTTTGACAAGCCCCTTCGTACGTAGGTACGAACTTGTTACTTCCGATCAGAGTTACAATGCGTAACATCTGCCAAGCACATGCGCAGAACGTACAAACAGCCGAAGTTACGCAAGCAGCTGGTGTAACTTCACTGTCATACTTAGTTCTGGATCTGGCCCTATATCAGAAAGAGCTTACTTTGGCACAGTAGGCCAATTTGCAACTTTTGGGCAAATGGGTGTACTGTAAATTTATATTTCTGTAATATAATTAGCAGTTGACAATATACATATTATAATGTATCATAATAAAGTGTATAATAACAGGCTATTCTCCTAAAGTCTATCCAATGTATTCTGTGCATTATACCCGAATCACTAAATTAGGTTAAAATACACTAAACAGTAACTGCATTATATATAAAGTCAGTTATCATGCCATGAGGTAGACCATAATATAGAACACCTTCCATAATACATCACATGATAACAGCATAATAAGTCTGCTTAAACCACACACAGGGCATGCTGTAGAGTTCTCAGAGGCGGGCTGGGCTGGGGGGCAGGATGCCATAGACCTGTCACACATCACACTGTCTGGAGAGATAGACCTGTCACACATCACACTGTCTGGACAGATAGACCTGTGCCCCCCCGGGCCGCTCTGCCATCGGTGGTTTTAGGGCCGCCTCTGTGCAGCCCACGGCCGGCTGGCTGGCCGACCAGAACGGGGACTTATGTCCCCACCTGACCCACAGCTCAGCAGCGGACCATTAAACTGTGGAACCAGGGCACTGTGAGGCTTAAAGAGCGCCCTGGTTCCTCGGCAATGACGTGCTAGGCGTGATGACGTCATGGATGTCGCGCCCAGCAGTGCACATATTAGGAAGAGACAAGAAGCTGAAGAGCAGAGCGCATAGAAAGAAGATGGAGAAAAGAAGAAAGGAACTAAATGAAAGGTAAGAAATAACAGAGGGAGTCAGTGTGTGTGTGATTGTATGGACATGAAAAAGTATGGGCAGTGTGTGTGTGTGTGTGTGTGTGTGACTGTATGGGCATTAGAAAGTATGGGCAGTGTGATGTTATAGACAATGTGTGTGTGATTGCACAGCATAAGAAAGTACTAGCAGTGTGATTGCATGGCATAAGAAAGTACTAGCAGTGTGATGGTATGGGCAGTGTGTGTGTGTGATTGCACGGCATAAGAAAGTATTAGCAGCGTGATGGTATGCAGGGCCGGCGGAACCCGCTAAGCGGGGTAAGCATGGCGGGAGGGCGTCATGCCAGAGAGGCGCTTCCCTCTTGCCATGATCTCCCGCTGCCGCTGGTCCCCCCGGCAGAAAAAA
>WWET01001079.1:365017-386128 GCA_011038615.1 Limnodynastes dumerilii | reverse complement strand
TGTTTTTAATTAATTTATTTAAATCTAAGTATTGTCGACTGTTGCTTGTCAGAAATGCACTTTACCCGTTATGCTATGTATGATATCATTGTTCTGGTTATGTAATGGATTCCAACTATGTATTTTTAATCTATTGTTCACTGCACTGAAAGAGTACCAAAAATGTACTGGCTCTTTAAATGTTAAAGTCCTAAAATTCTGAGCGGGCTATTTAAGAGACCACGTTTGCCTATGGAGACACACCTCCTGACGAAGTCCATTGGGACGAAACGCGTAGAGGTCCTGCTCCATACCTCTGAGTCACGCCATCACTCACCTGCCTTCTCTGAAACCTGTGGTGTATGAACGAATCCCCCTGCAGTCAGTGTATCCTGGGACGCCGGGCTTCTACCTGCCGTGGGAGCGGTAACTGTTCATGCTGCATTTGTCAGCACACGCTTGTTTGAATCTTTCACTACGGTGTTGATTCCACTTTTTTCGGTACGCCTCAGTACTTTTAAAGTTTAAATTTGCAACGTTTTCTTTGTTTGAATAAAAAGGGTATTGCACCATGAAGCGCCCCCTGTCTCCTTCTGCTTTTTAGATTCTTGTGTGTTTTCGGACACATATCCAAGGGGAGCTGCGGTCTATTTTTTGATCTGGTGCTAAGGAATCCCATCTGACCACTACTACTCACTGGACTGATTGAGCACACCTGCTGCTGCTACAGAATATATATATATATATATATATATATATTAGTGGCGACTAGGACACTATTGTATAGTGGTGACTATGATTTGCGTTGTTTCATTGGGCCTGATCCAGAGCTACGGCCGCCGTTGCTAGTACGACGGCCGTAGCTCTAATGCGCATGATCGTAGATCGGGCGTCCATAGTAGCGAAATAGGGACGCTGGAGGGGACGTCCTCCAGCGTCCCTACGCTCTCGTTACTGCTGGTGGGCGGGAGGTAAGTAAATGAGGGTGGGGGGGCGTGCTAAGAGGCCATACGCTCCTGTGTGAGCATATAGCCCCTTCCTTACGCCGGGCGAAGCTAGGGTAGCCTTCAGCCGGCGTAAGGAAGGGGCCATACGCCCGCACAGGGGGAGTGTCGGGCCAGAGCACCGATGTTACGCTGAGCGCTACAGTGTAACATCGTAGCTCTGGATCAGACCCATTGTGGTTACAATTGTGTTGTATGATGACGCTTAGGATAATCTTGGATGGTCACTGGTGTCAATTTCAAATTGTTAAACAGAAGGGCGCAAAATTAAAGTTCATAGGGGGGCGCCGAACACCCTAGCACCAGCCCTGATGGTATGGGCAGTGTGTGTGATTGCATGGCATAAGAAAGTATTAGCAGTGTGATGGTAATGGCAGTGGGTGACTATGGAAATTAGAAAGTATGGCCAGTGTGATGGTAATGGCAGTGTGATGGTTATAATAGGATGTGCAGCGGGATAGATGGTATGGGCAGTGTGATGGTAATGGCAATGTGATGGTAATGGCAGTTTGATTGTTATAAAAAGGATGTGCAGCGGGATAGATGGTATGGGCAGTGTAATGGTGTGGGCAGCACGATTGCTAGTATGGCAGCGTGATCGTCAAAATAGGATGGGCAGCAGTATAGGTAGCATGGGAAGTGGGATAGAAGGTCAGTACCACTTAAATAATATGTTACATTGTGTGACCTAATTAATATGTTAGATTGTGCGACTTAATAATTTGTAACATTGTATGATTTAATTAACATTTAAAATTGTGCTACTTAATATGTTACATTGAGGTATACCATTGGTCAGGCCTTTTGCATTCTCTGATATAACACCATAGTAACGACACTTATGATGATTTTAAAACTCCTGATGGTGATCCGGCCGACTATTACACTGGTTATTCAATGTATAATGTTAACCTTAAAGTGCTCCAGTGGTTTACTAACAACCATCCTTTAAAAACAGGTTATGGGCCACTGCTGTGGGCTTGCCCCTAGGCTAAAATTTGCCAGCCAGCCCCTGAGAGATGTGCATGTGACTGGCTAGAGGAGGGTGGCATTGGGTGTAATAGAACACGAGGGCATGAATATAAACTGGAGGGTGGTAGATGCAGAGGAAATGTGCGGAAAAATGACTTCACTGAAAGGGTGATAGATAAGTGGAATAGCCTCCCATCTGAGGTGGTTGAGGGTAACACAGTAGAACAGTTTAAACATGCTTGGGATAACTATAAGGATATCCAAAATGTCAAACTAAGTTGAAGGGTAAATAGGGTGTAGAATCAGTATAGTTTCAAATAAACAACTGAGCAGACTGGATGGGCCATGTGGCTCTTATCTGCCATCACTTTCATAATTTCTATGTTTTTTTCTGGTAAAGTTAAGCGTATACAATGCAAAAGCAATTAGTGTGTGTTCATTTTAGTAAAGGCTTGTGTGTCTAGATGACATGCAACTCATCACTCATACACATTTGCCTAATATGACTTCTGAGCATGCTTAGTTCTAAAACCTGTTCACATATTTAGCTGCAATGTGCATATAATTCTACATGAAGTCAACAGTGTGGTTTTACTGGGTGTCTTAGCTACACCTACCAATCCAACAGCTCCCTAACCCCATGCCCCAATTTGGGTGCTGCAACAGAAGTATAATCCATGAACACAGAGTATTGGGAAAACAACCATTATTGCAACCATTGGAACTTTAGTTTTATGTTCAAACAACTGCTGTGGATAAGAAGAAAAGAAGAAAGTAGGAATAGAAGTCCCTTTATGTTGGAAAGTTCATCTAGGAGAAATGGAAGGATATTTATAAATTATTCCACTGATACATATATTATGATTGTAAAGCAACACAAACATTTTGAGAAAATTAAATTAAAAGCTATATTTTTTCCATAAATTTAGCCCTTAAATGCTTGCAATGTTCAGATAGAGAACCTCTTAAAAAATTAATCTTATACACTTAGCAAAAATTAACACATTGGAATAGTTATTTCATAATTTCGTTAGCAAATCCCCAATTTAAGAGACTGCACATTGTGCTGACTAGATTAAAAGGCTGTCCTTACCCAGAGTGATTAATTAAATCATCTATTGAACCATCCAGCAGAAATCGTTTCAGCATTTTCAATTAATCAGTTAGGTAGCATACAACTGCAGCACTGTAAATATTTATTTATTTTATTATTTATTAACAGGTTTTTATATAGCACCAGCAGATTACATAGCACTTTACAATTTCATCAAACAAGTCTGGGTGGTCACAGACAGACTGGGCAGGTAAGAGTGCCCTGCCCGCAAGCATACACTCTATAGGACATTAAAGATTAATACTGAAGGACAAGTGCTATATATCACACAATGGACCAGCCAGCATGTATAGTGAAAGTGCTCAGTGCTCTGTATGATCCAGTCACACAGAATTATTAGTAGCAGGACTGAGGGTAATTTTATATGGAAAGTAAAGTTTTCAAGTTGTATTAATCATTTAATAGCAATAGCAAAGTGGTTGACCATTATTAAGCAGTAGGTTGTACCGGATTCGGATTTAAGAAGCTTTTCCGTGCATTCGTAAAAGATCCGTACGTTAATACAAAATAAGTACGTTTTGCAAAAGTAACGATTTTCGGAACACATCCGTGTCGTGAAAGCAACCTTATTGTTAGCGCATGTATATGTGGCGGAAGTGAAACGTTCGCAAATACAACCGCACGTCTATTACATTACCACACCCATTTTTTCTATTTACATTCTGACTGACGCCTACATATTAATAACCCGCCCGACCTTTTATCTTCGCACGCATTTTTTGTCGTACGGATTTTTCTTACACATCATTCCAATTACGCTTCATAACTCCATGGTCTGCACATGCGCACCAAATAGAAATCACTCCATATACGCATTTTGCGTGCGTAAATTACCAGACATTCTTAATTCTGAATACAGTCCACTGTTACTATGGTTACAATTTATACACAATTCTTCTGAGCAGGATACCATTATGTATAATGCTGTATATTTAAGTCAAAGTGCTCAAAAGTACCAAAAATGCCTTCCTTCACAGAAAAAAAAATGCAATACCAGCACTCTAACCACTGCAACAACAAAAAGAGGAAGAGTCAGACGTAACAGCTTGATCAGTGACATACTGGGGCTTCCGCAATTTTTTTTTTTTATTTTTTTTTACTTTGATTAAAATGTTGATTACAATGTTGTCCTTTGACTTGAATATTTAATATTTAACCCAAGTACAATGTTTGCATCTATTACTTTATATAATGTTTCTCATTCCCATCTGCAACCACACATGCATTTCTGTTTATCTTCAGTGCAGCACTGTTGTGGCAAGTATTTCTTAACACTAGAAATGACTTTTCTAGAAGATGTACCATTTAAATAATTCATAACCGGAATAATATTTTGCATATACTATAATAAAATATTTATAAATGAGAAGTCAATGTCTTAAAGTACTTTTTATATCAAGGTGTAACTTTCTGTAGCTTGTCTAGCTGTTTACTCAGTTTACTGTTTGATGTACAATTGAACCTACACTATATTGCTGATCATAAATCATGTTTTTTTATTACATTGTAAATGGTTAGTCCCCATCATTTCCTGCATACATGAGATTTTGGTTGTAATTTAGCATTTAAATGTTATTATATAGCACCATCATATTATGTATAGAACAACATTGTTTTTTGAATATTCATCACTCGCTTCTCCTCACAGTGAGCCTGGCAGCATCATTCATTAAATTTACTAATGCTCGCCCCTCCTGCGAGGTCACATGATGATCTCTGAGCTCTTCGCAGGTCATGTCATTCATACTTTGGGCCAAATTTGCTAAGCAGCGGGTTTGGAAAAGTGGAGATGTTGCCACATCCACTTTTCATGTTGCATGCGGAGAAACTCCATTGCAGGACTTTGAAAATGTAAGGTCCTGGTATGAAAAACACTGCGCATACGCAGTGTCTTCATATTGGGACACTGAAATCTTCAGAGTTGGACATGTCTTCCAGGTAAATTTTGCTTTTTTTCCCCCCAACTATTGCTATTTTATTTATTTATTTTGGATGGTTAAATATAATTGAAAAAAACAACACATTTATTTTTACCATACATGCACATAGGTTTTTTCAGCGGTCTCACCATACATCCCCACTTTTCCTCCCCCTAACAATAGCTATTAGGTGAAGGATAAGGGGGGTATATATCCGAGGCTTTGTAAATCTAAATCCACTAAAACCCGGGAAATTCCTGGTGATCTGAAAGGGTCAGACCCGGGAATTTCCCAGATTTTTGGTGGACTTATAACGCGGTTTTGAAAATGACACGGCACTGCTCCCAGAAAAGACCCGGGTACAAAATACGAAAAATGTGAAAGCGGTATAACAAACTTCAAAACTTCAAAACTGGCACTATTGTATTAAAATGAAGTTTGTAAATAGACCCCATAATATGCAGGGCTGCCTTCATGTCTGCTAGCACCCTTTGCAAGAATTTCTGAAGTTCATCACTGTTGCGTCACTACCCTACAGACAGTTACGTAAATAACACTTTTAGTCCACAAAACTATTTTACATGAATTAAAAAATAACTGAAAGAAACAGAAGATTTGGGAAGGAATTTTATGTCCATATGACCTAGCGCCTACCCTGCATCCCCTATCAGAGGACTGTATATAAATGTACTTACACTTTTTTCTAAGGACAGAACAGGTGCAAGAGTACACTGGGAAAAACTATGCTATCCTGGGAGAGATGTAAATTAACGTTCATAATTATTGCAGTGTTGCCTTACTCGCTAGCTCAGCCCCTGTGTATGTTTTAATAATAGCAAACGAAATACATGCAGGTAATATGCAATCGAATATATTCTTTTTAGAGTACCCAGAAGGACATTTAAAGAATAATTGACCTTTTAAAATTATGTGCAAACATGTACAAATTTGTATCACACACACACACCTATCTATCTATCTACCTACCTAAAACCAGCAAACCAGTCTGTGTATAGCGGTCAGTTGCAGCAGCTCAAAGCAGTGTCTCAGTGAGGCGATACAGAAGACATCCGGTTACACAGGAATCGCTTGGTAACGTTATTCTCACTTGATACGCAGATAAAATAAGTCATGAAGTAAAATATGTCTTCTGCTTGCTGCCTCTCCAGCGCTCTTTCTTTTTCCCGGCAGTTTCTGAATTCCCCGCAATAGGCCCGCCTCCCGGCGTTACACCTACCTGCCCTCTCTTCTCTTCCTGCCGCAGCTTTTATTACGCAAGGAACAGATTCCTCCACCTCTCCCCACTGAAAAACCAGTTGGGAGTCTTTACAATAAGCCAACGGCAAGAGCACGTCCTACAGCCAGAAAAGTATGTTTCTAAGTTGTCTATATCTAATTTGTTTACTATATAGCAATGTCATTGCATACTATGTTTTATGGTTTTCGGATTTTTTACAGTCCTCACTAATTCCACACTATGAAGGTTTAGAGCGTGGGCCAGTCATAGACACCCGAGGAACTTCAGATGTTGTTAAGCTACATGTCCCATACTCATTTTACACTTGGTAAAGCATAATGGAATAACACACGCGAAGGCCGCGTTATTCTGGTCGTGAAGGTAAATGTGCAAATTTTTACCGATAATTTATTACGCACCCCATAGAGCTGGGTATTAAAATCTGTGTATTTTGGCTACTGTAATAGCTTGATTTAAACGCACTTACCTTCGCAACCAAAATAACACGGCATTCGCATTTAATTGAATTGGGTCGATGGAGTAGGCCTGGTCTAGGCCTAAAATGTAAGAAGTAAATTTCAAAACTTTGGGCCTGATCCAGACCTAAGATGGTTTTACGTACGCATGTGTTCCTAACTGACACACTACTAAGTATAATGCACTCCCCTCACATGCACATAACTTGACACTTTTCCTTGCGTTTCTCTGGACGTATGTATCGCCTTGTCGTACGTAAGTGTGTAACCCCGCCCATACTGTACAATTTAAATGCCTTCCTCCTCCCACAATGCGTATATTCAGTTTTCGTAGAGATGTCACGCCCTTTCGTATGTAGTTTCGTACAAGTTACGTGCGATCAGTTACGATGCGTAATATCTGCCACACACATGCACAGTGCATTCCCACGGCCAGATTTACTCAGCATGTGTAAATTAGCTTTTAAGTCTGGATCAGGCCCTTTGTTCTGCTTTAGACTTTGATATTGTTGGTCTGAAGTTTGTCTTAAGCTTTCCAAGTTCAATCCTGAACACAGAACACTGCATACTGAATGGATGATCTCTGTTCCAGTTCATCTCAAAGCCTGTAATAAACTCAGTGCAAATTTACAAAGCAAAAACAGTGGTTTGAGTTCTGAAAAATATGGTTAATATCCATCCACACAGCTTGATTGGTGGAAAACTTTGCCATAACTTGACTTATCTCCTGCTACAGGTTGCCTACTGATATAAAAAAAAGAAACATGGTTTTTGGTTTAGTGGCCCTTCATACAATAATATTTCTATTGTAGGAATGGGAGAAATTTGACAGTGTAGAAGACACTTGGTCCAAACCTGCTCCACCCACAAGGTTCCTGTGTGTGTTTTGTTTTTTTTTCTATTTTTTTCTGCCCTTCAACGTTGGGCATGCAGAGTGGACGCTACTGCGCATGCATATGATGGTGAGGAGCAGAATGGCTTTTATATATATAGATAATTAATGTTAACCTTTGCAACCAATAAAAAATTATTTCTTTTTTATTTGTTTTTATGTTCCATATATGTACTGTATAGGTGTGTGCATGTAGGTATGGTTGACGTGTATCAGGTGGGCATGTGAATATGTGTGTATGTGCATAATAGAGGTAGCTGTTTAACTACAACTCATACAGTGCACCCATTCCTTGTTTGTTATGACAGCTCCTGTCAGTGTATGTAATCCACTGTCAAGCTCCACTATGAACACCTGATTTAGACATCCCATACACTTGGTATCTGCGCTAATGTAACAAAACATTCAAATAAGTGTAAAAAAAACTGAAATAAGGAAAAATAAATATAAACTTTTTTTTTATTTCCTTATATCTCTTCCCATTTTTTGTGTCTTACGAGAAACACACGGTAGGAAATTTTCAGGCATGTCAAACTCAAAACCCCAATTGGGCCAAACGATCAAAGTCTAAGATAGTGTGGGTCACAAGAAATCTAAAAAGTTTCTCTAGTATTCTCTATCCCTATCTCTACATTTACCGCATTCCCCATCATGTGTCTCCAGCCTGTCACGACCCTGACCTCACCTGAGGCCTTCGTGACTTATATGTGACATAAGAGGTTAATCACAACAACCCCCTGGTCTGTTCTACAATAATTAATGTCTTTTATTCAACCAAAATATAAATTATTATCCGTAATCTGCCACCAACAAGATTTTTAGCGCACAGTATTTACCTGGCACTGGAGGACTTTGGTTCCTCCTTTACACAAATCTAACACAATTATACAATTGTATTTATACAATTACATTAAAATTATCATAAGCTAGTTACCACTAAATAGCGTTTAATAACTAAGCTGGTCTGACACATGAGTTTGTAAGAACACAGAGACATGAACTTATTAATTGATATTTAATATGAAAGAAATCACAATGCTTATTTACAAAAAGAATAACAAAATTGACATAGAATATACAAAACAGTTTCTTACAAAATAAAAAGTGAAAAAGCAGAATTTTAAAAAGGTTCTTCTGGCCTGGGATTAGCATAGATATGGATCGTCTCCTTTTAGTTACAAAGGCCCAGATCCTGGGCTACGGCCGATGGGAATCACGTACAGCGCATACGTAATTCACCTGTCTCAAAGGCTGTGCGCATGCATTAAGTGTCTCTTACGAAAAGGGGGCTTTCCCCCCATTATGCATGTCGAATCTGCGCCGTGAAGGCAGAGATAGACATGCTAATGTTGGGGCGGAGCGGGGGAAGCCCAGTTATGATCAGGTATGCAGCCATAAGGCCGCACACATGATTGTAAAAGTTAGGGTAGGGAGCGTGCACTCCCCGCTACAGTGCTGGCCGTACTGACCTTGGGCAGCCGTGAAATTAACAATTTCTGTATCTGGGGCTACACATTTAGTGCCCAATTCAATTGCATGCGATACCTGTTTTTTGTGCTTTTTTTGTGAATTACATTTGTGAATGTGTATTAAATCTGCAAAATTTACTTACCTTAATAGATGGGAATATTTGCACTTCACACTTACTCCTGTCTTTGTGGGAAATTGAATAGAGCGTTTAAAGTAAAAATGCCCCAATCCAGTAGCCTCCATTTTAGGAATAGTGACAGATCTTCTCTGGCCAAAAGCCCCTTTTACAACCCCCCCTCCCCATTATACTGGTGCCATTTACAACAGGTAAGCCATAACTAATTTTGCATGACTACATTCAAAGCACAGCAATAAAACAAAACAGATCCAGGCCAAATAAAGGTCACTTCATATTCTGAAATTACTGTATAGACAAGATATTGACTTATTTGACTTATATCCTGACAGCCTTCCCAGTATTCCCCATAATGTGTCTCCAGCCTCCCTAATATTACCCATTCATTCGTCTTTCCAGCTCCCAGTAATTCCCTATCATGTGTCTCTGGCCTCCCCAGTATATACTTTATTTACCTTTGATGTCTTCCGTCTGCTGCTCTCCTCTTCTTCACTGTGACTCTGGTGTGACCTAATGTCACGTCAGCATATATTTGCAAATTTAACACATCTGGCCTAGCGGTATGAATAATTGAGATATGCAGATACTGTATAATGTGCAATTGTGCAATGTAACAGGCTATAAGTCAGAGACAAGAAAATACATTGAAAGAGGTAGAGAGAGAAGCACAAAGAAATGTAAATTTGATGGACAACTATTTTGCCTACTTATTGGGAATGTGACTCTTTCTTAACCACCTCCTGCATAGGTGTAAATGCCTTTCCCCCTTTCTCTATTTTTCAATTAACTTAAATCAAGAATTAAGAATTAGTAGTATCTCCTTAATTCCAACCTCTACAGGAGTTACCTTAACTGTCCATTTTCCATTCTCAGCTCATAAGGAACTGGGTATTTATCAATTATTATTTTTGTATACCCTGAATGGTAATCTAAAGCAGAGGGGTGTATCATTAACCTTTGTGGATTTATCAATATATTCTGCATTTCCAGGCCATAATTTTCCTGAAACAAGTAAGAAGAAAGCATCAAAAGTAAACACCAAAAGAAGACATTTCCTCAGGAATACATATATTTTTAATTTATGAGTCCTAGCTAGATAAGTATATCTGCAAGGAAAAGAAAAGGTAATGTTAGTCTGTTGTCAAAAGGGCAATGGTTTACCTCTTCTATTGTCCCTAAAAGCCAACCGTAAATCAGTAAACAAAATAATAATAAAGCAAGACTTTGTGCCAGTGTGATTATTCCAGGGATGTTGTCAGAAGCGACCTTGGAATGTTGCAGTCTTCTTGAATATAACTTATAAAACAAATATTTGTATAAAAAAGGAAAAGTCGTGAAGAAAAAGAAAGGAAAGGCGAAGAAAAGAAAGGGAGAGAGAGGGTGGGGAGTGGAGGGCTTCTCGCCAGAAGGTAGGTATCTAAAAGAGAAGATAATTGTTTTGGGGAAATCTGGTTATAAGGAAAAAAATGAGGTTCATCAGAAGGAAGCGAGAAAAGGACAGATCCACCAAATGTAGAGAAAGGTGCCTCCAGGGGACTCACACCAGCAAACATCAGGGGTGCAGGGAAAAAATTACATGTAAACGATTAGGAACAAGGTACCAACAAGAGAGTCATTTATATCACTAAAATTGATGGAAGCACTATTAAAGGAACAAATTCTACAGTATCTTAAATCCAGTAACTTACAGGATCCCAAGCAGCATAGATTCACATGGGGAAAATCATGTCAAACAAATCTTATTGAATTTTTTTGACTGGGTCAATAAAGTATTAGATAAAGCGGGAGCTGTAGACATAGCTTATCTAGATTTTAGTAAGGCTTTTGACACTGTGCCACATCACAGACTGTTAAATAAGATGGAAATTATGGGATTGGATTTAAAGCTAGTTGCATGGATATGATCTTGGTTACAGGATAGACAACAGAGGTCTGTATTAAGAAGAATCCCTTCTGGGGATGGTAAGGTAACCAGTGGATTACCCGAGCGTTCTATCTTGGACCAGTGCTATTTAATATCTTTATAGGTGATATTGCCTGTGGTATCGAGGGGAAAATATGCCTTTTTGCAGATGACACAAATATATGTAACGGGAGACATGCCAGGTGGGGTACACAAAATGAGGGATGATCTAGGTAGACTGGAGGAATTGTCAAGAGTGTGGCAACTGCAGCTGAATGCCAAAAAATGCTAAATCATGCACTTGGGGCACAAAAAACCAAAAGCTCAATATATCATTAATGGCACTACATTAGGAACTACTGAGGAGTAAACGGATCTAGGAGTCATTATTTCATGTGACTTAAAGGTAGCCAAGCAATGTAACAATGAGAAAGGCAAGTCAGATGCTTGGTTGCATAGGGAGAGGAATTAGTAACAGAGAGAAGTAGTGATGCTCCTTTATAGATCGTTGTACGACTTCACCTAGAACACTGTGTTCACTTCTGGAGGCCATAAAGACATAAAAACATTAGAGACGGTGCAAAGAAGAGCAACTAAAATAGTCCATGGCATGTGTCACAAATCATACCAAGAAAGGCTAGAGGAAATTAACATGTATAGCTTGGAGCAGAGAAGGGAGAGAGGGGATATGATAACAGCTTTCAAATATATGAAGGGTTGTGACCGGCTAGAGGAGGGGGCATTTTTCAAAGAAAGAGGTGTAATAGAACACGAGGGCATAAATATAAACTGGAGGGTGGTAGATTCAGAGGAAATGTGCGGAAAAATTACTTCACTGAAAGGGTGATAGATAAGTGGAATATTCTCCCATCTGAGGTGGTTGAGGCCAATACAGTAGAACAATTTAAACATGCTTGGGATAAATATAAGGGTATCCTAAATCTCAAACTAAATTGAGGATAAATAGGGTCAGTATAGTTTTAAATAAACAACTGAGCAGACTGGATGGGCCACGTGGCTCTTATCTCCTGTCACTTTCTATGTTTCTGTGTTATTTTATTACGATAAATACACTTAAATAAATAAATAAAAAAATGCAAAAAAAAAAAAAGTTATTACCAAGTATGCAACATTAAGATTGGAGTACAAGAGATACAGAAAGACAGAGTTTCAGTTATATCATCATCACAGCACCATGAAGATCACCAGGCCATGCTAGAGTTTCTTATGGTTGCCCTTAGTGACTAGTCCTTTGTGATAGTCTTTTATACAAAAAAGAGGGGGCTGGATATCTATGGCGAACATGAAAATCATTATCCAGACAACAGGTTCACCCAAAGGGGCTGAAATTTGTAGCCATTTCTGACCATAATGACGGGTTATCTCCTGCTGTGAGTGGTGTGGGTCACAGGCCTTGGAATGATCCCTTTCACACTGCAGGGTTGACGAGGGAAATTATGGGACATGGGTCTGCCCTGACAGTGTAACGGGCGGCATGTGGCTCCCGGTTAGAGATTTGTTTACTATTGCCATAGCAATAGTAAACAAATTCCTCCAATCAGGTTTTTTTTTGTGTGCAGCTCAGGTTCACACCTTTCTCACTGCACCCCTACCCGGGTCGGATCTGGGAGAAACCCATCTTTCCTCCTGGGTTTAATTTCTGGGTCATTAGACCCCATGTCTTTTCATAACGGAAAAAACCCAGGTTTTTAAGTGTGATGTTAAAGAGGTATTAGGTGCATATTTCACAGTGCTGCCAGTGAGTAAAGGGAATATAATTAAAAGATATAAATCATAGTATGGACCGGACTGGCATATGTGACAAGTAGCATTTGTGGTTGTTTTGGGTGGGAAACAAAAAAAGATCACATTGCATTTAAAAAATATCAATCTTTTTACTCCCAATCATATTAGGATAATCCAGATAGATGTTTACAGATTGTTTCGATATTAGCTTTGACTTTGACACTAATGTGAGAAGGAGACTTTTGATATTCAAAAATTTTCAGATGAAGTCTCAAAGGCCAGCAAAGACTACTCCCCTATCTGCTCACAACTAATTAAGAGAGAAAGAACAATTGCTCTAAAGTACCCTGAAACTCAATACCCCTGGGCGACATTCCAAACTCCTCCATACTCTACGCATGGAGAAAATCAATAAGCACTTATCCAAGAGACCCATATTCGCTTAGCTCTCAGCAACAGGTTTTACCCCCTCACCTTCTACAACCATAACCCTGTGAGTTAAGCTGACCATACACTAGAGTGATTATCGGGCCGTTCGTTCAATTATCGCGTAAGACCCCGAATTATCGCGCAAGTGTATGGTAACGATTTTTTGGACGAGAATCCAATAATCGTTTAAAAAGGGCTCCTGAACGATTATTTGATCTTTATTTGATCTGTTTGATTTAAAACGATAAAAAGCACCAGATTTTTTTGAAAAATCGCATAGTATATGGCCATTTCACGATAATTGTTAGATCTTCAGCGATAAATTTATGGTGAAGTAGAGGCGTGCTTATGCAAATGAACTGGGACATTTCATGCAGCGTCAAGACCTGTGGGACATGGATTTGTTGGAATGAACTATAATATCAACTGGGACATTTCTTGCAGCGTCTGTGTTTAAACACCTGCTTATATATGCAGGTGCATCCTTTTGCATCATGACCTGTGGGACATGGATTTGTAGAAGTGAACTATAATATCAACTGGGCAGCGTCTGTGTTTAAACACCTGCTTACATATGCAGGTGCATCCTTGTGCATCAAGACCTGTGGGACATGGATTTGTTGGAGTGAACTATAATATCAACTGGGACATTTCATGCAGTGTCTATGTTTAAACACCTGCTTATATACGCAGGTGCATCCTTGTGCATCAAAACCTGTGTTGGAGTGAACTATAATATCAGCTGGGACATTTCGTATTTGCATCCATCACGGCAGCAAAGAACAAAGAGCTAGCTATAACAGGAAGTTATATTTATACTTCTGATCGTCTACGTCAATCAAACCCACATGCTAACAACTGCCCTTTATTTAAATTTGTAAACAAAATCTGACAATAAAATAAAATTATCGTACTGTGTATGGGCAAAAGTGATATTTTGCAGCCGACGAAAGTAGACCAAAAATCTAAGTCGAATGGCGTGGCAATCCTATTCTCTCAGCGCTTTCCCATTACTGACACAACAGTCCTGTGCTTGGGGGATGGGAGAGGACTCTTGATCAAGGGTAAACTTCGGGGTCAGGTCTATACTTTTGTCAATTTATACACTCCCAACACCAGCCAACTCTTTCCTTACTAAAATTCTTGACTGGGTGGAATCTGAGAAAGAGGAATATTTATCATGCGATGGGACTGAAACTGGTCCCTGGACCCACATCTAGATGTTTCCTGAACTAATGCTAGCTGCTCCTTGACTATATGCCTGTTCCATGACTCCTGTATAACTCCTCAACACATGGCGACTTCTTCACCCTGATGACCATAACTTCACGTACTTCTTACACTCTGCTTCTACGTATGAGACTGGACTACTTGTTTATAGACCACCATCATCTTCACCTGCTACATGACGCTTCCATAGGCCCTCAGACTTGGTCAGACCACTCCCCAGTCTTTGCTATCCTAACCACCCCCAACTGGCCCCAGGGGCATGGACCTGGAGGTTTAATGAGAGACTCCTGCAAGATCTCTACTGTAAAAAAACAACTAGAAAATACACGACTACTTAACTGACAATGACACTGGTGAATTTCCTTAGGTTATAGTTTGGGAAGCTCTCAAATGCATCCTCTGGAGCCGTTGCACCTAACTTGGGTTCTACCTCAAGAAACAGAAGGAGGTAGTATGCCCCCCCGTCTCCTTACCAAAATCATCACCCTTGAGACACAACACAAGACTACACTCTACCCCTCTACTCTTCAAGAACTCACTGCCACTAGGGTCGAGCTCAACCACATTCTTGATGACAGAATAAGTCTGGCATAACGTAAGTGTAGAAACCGATTATTTTAATCGGGCAACCGACCTGGCTGAATGCTCGCTAGAGCCTTAAGGGCCCAACGATCCTTGACCTACATTCAAAGACTCGCAGGTCAGAAAAGTCCATCTAAATAGCGACATAGCGTCAGCCTTTTAGCTCTTCCACTGACAGCCCACTATCTGACCAACAGACCCATATCTCCTGATACCTTACTGACTGTCAATTCCCCCCAACTATCCTCTGACGACGGCGATGCCCTGAATTCCCCCTTCACTCTGTCTGAACTGGAGGTGGCGCTTAAATCCACCCCCACCGGTAAAAGCCCTGGACCCGACGGCTTCACAACCACATTTTATAAAGCATTCCCTGACAAACTCCTCCCTATTCTATTACAAGCCTTTAATACAGAGTCCTCTCCCTTTTCTCCTCTATCCTTGGAGGCTCATTTAACTGATCCCGAAGGAGGTGAAAGACTCGACTGATCGGGTGGCTTGGGATTTTATGCGAGGGGTCCTGGTTAACATGAGTCTGGGTCCTCCCTTCTTACACTGGTTCATGGCTTTATATACCTCCCCAAGCGCTAGACTTAGAATTAATGGCACCTTATCAGACTCCTTCCATATTGCCAGGGTTGTCCGCTGTGTATTGAGGCACTAGCCAGAACTATTTGCTCCCACCTGGACATACATGGACTTTCCATGGAATTGAGAGGTCCTAGGCCTGCATATTAATGACACTGACGCAGCCACCCTCGGACAACAACAACAAATCAAATGTTCCTGGCATTCCATGTCATGTGGAAATAGCTGTATGACTGTTGGGGTAGAATATGTACGTGGGGAAAGTGTTGTTACTGTGGTGGTACACTGAGGTCTGGGTAGCCGCTGTTATCTTCTTCAATGCACACAGTGACACTGATGGCAGCTCTCTATTCTGTGCATCATAAGAGACATTCTCTGGTCAGAGCTGTAGATAGAGTGTAATATGGAGAGACTGGAGTCTGTGGGAGTGTATTATGTAATGTGGAGAGAACTGTGTGACTGTGGGGGTATAATATTTAATGTGGGGTGAACTGTCTGACTGTGAGAGTTTAATATGTAATGGGAGTGGGATGTCACTATGGGGGTATAATATGTGTCAAGATTAAAATATTGACATAATGGCGTATGCATAAAAGTCATAATCAATGTATATTGTTTATACAAAATATTATAACTGAATTCTACGGGGCCCAGATTGATCTTATGCTAAAGATATTTTCTAAGTTAAAGATAATTACCAGGTGTGATTTTAATTGAACAACATTCCATCTACATGCAGGAGGGGTAAAGTGAAAAAGATATGGGAGTTTACTTGTATGGTTTTCTATGAGTTAATGACAGAAATGACCTTCCCATATAGTACAATAGCAGAGAAACCAGTCATCTTATCATTCTTGATAAGACCAATGTTTCCTTGACTCACACAGATGTAAAGTTTGGTATTTCTAATAAACATATTTATGAATGTCGACTGGGTGTTGTTATTCACAGTCACTGATCTATGTACAATAATCATATACAGTTGAATTATTCTAATATTAATGTTTAACACTTAGTAAGAGATAATATTTTGCACACACTAATATTTCAAGAAACAATTTATTATGGCTATGGTCCTGAAATATATATTATGTCTGGATTATCTAAGAATCATTTTACTAGTCTAAAAGTTAATACTTGTTTTGTTTGGGTTTTCACTTTATAATTATTGCTTTATAGTTTAATGAACATAAAGCATAGTTACAGTTATGGACTTTGGACTGTATTCACAGTTAGGAAGGCTTTAAGAAGGTGCAGATATGCATGTATCTACACGTATCTTAAAGCTCTCTCGCCCGTGACCTCCCACCTCTTTTTTAAGAACCTAAGGCACTTAAGAGTGCTCTAGAGCTTTCCTAAGTTCCTGTTTGTATTCTCCTTTTTAAGAAGAAGAATACAAACGTTTCCCCTACTCTGCCCTCCCTGGCTCCTTAACATGCCTCCCCTTGCCCACTCTTCTTATTTCCTCCAAGAGGCTGCTGTGGCACGCTTCTTTCTACTACCTAAAGTACATATGAATATAAGTAATGCAGGTATTATAAATGACACAAATTAAGAAGGTAGATTGTGGTTTAAATAAATTGATTTAGGAACAACAGATTAAGACTTAAGACTTAAATTCTTTTAATAATGTAAATAGCCAAAAACTGGATAAAGGGCTTATAAGCACAAGTAACTGTATCATTTTGTCATTGCCACATGGAAAAAATAATTGTCTATAGCCTTTAAGAAGTTGATTTGTATACGAACTAATTTAATAGCTTTCATGGGCTGGATAACTAATAGCAGTAGAGACAGCCTTTTCCGTTTATTATTCTATCCTTGGAGTAGCTGAGTAATCCACACACCTGCAACTTTTTTAGTAAAGCCCACCATAGTGGCCGTAAATGAAAAACTTCCAAGGGGCTGGTTTAGAGTTTGGGAGTAAGGGTAAAAAAGTGCAAGTGCACAGCTCGACTAAACCATTTTTCAAAGTAAGGGGTGTTAATTAATTTAAAACCTTTTGCATGCAGGAAAAATACTTTACTTTTACGAATAGAACTCAGATACTGCATAGCTTTATTTTTTATTCTATAAAATAGAGTTAAGCTAGGAAACTTCACCTCTTAATTCTAATTCTGGTTATACTATTTAAAATTGCCTCCCCTTACAATTCAACATGGTATTGCCCAGGTCTACACTTGCACCTAAAAAAAGGTGTAAGTGCAACTCTGAATCAGCCCCCTAATGTGAAAACGAGCACTAATGTGTAAAAGAATTTATAACACTATATTTGAACAGGGCTCCACAACATCAGATAAAGGAGAGCTATAGTTCACAGTTTTGATGAGAATCTGTCCATATACAGTGTAATAGGAGAAGTCAGTTTTTCTAAGAATAAGTCCACTACGAAGGTAAAAGCTTTCCCGTTACTTTGATCCTTTTTTTAATGAGTTTTCCTACATATAAAGGATGAAATAAACAGAGGAGACCTCTCGATGTTTGTGAATCCATAAGCATCACTTTATATGAACTAGACTTCTGAAAAAATGGCGGAGCCCGAAACGCGTCAAGGATCTAGACTTACTTGCTGACTGATACTTCTCCTCCGGTGTGCTGACTCTGGCTGGGATTGTTTTCCATCCATCTTCGCTGTTTGGACATCCTTTTACATAGCTCTTTCCTGGACACTGTCTTCTTACTTGGTAGGAGGAAGTTTCTCTCTGAGCTTTTATATTGTATTTGTTGTATATCATGTGTTTGGTGTTTTAATATTTATGCCAGTAAAATATATGGTTTTATAAGACCTGGTTGGTTTTATATTATTTTTATAGGACCTGGTTGGTTTTATTCTATTGTTTTACCTGGTACACTTACACATGTTTTTTCCTCTTTTTCCCACATGTACTCTGTGGAAATTTTAAATATATATCCGGGGGTCTGTGGAGGGACTATTGATGAATTAGCATTTAATGGATTAATTTATTGATGGATTAACATTTGTCAGGGGATCTACAGTCACCTGTATGACACCTATATTGACATTTGTTTTATCACAACTGCATGACTTTATTTTATTTGCAGAACTTATTTAAGTTTTTAAACACATATATTGAGCGCTGTTCTTCCATATCTTTTTTTATTCTACTTATAAACTGTTTATTAATTTCGAGAGAGTATCTTAATTAGAAGGTCTTTTGAAACATGGACAGTTTTGAATATTGTTGTCACTTTGATTGACTAGTTGGATTGGGAGTTTTTTAATTATTTGCATTCACTTTGAGGTAGTAAGTTTTTTAATCATCTTGCACTGACTGTCTATTTATTTTGAGAGATCATTCTGAATTAGAGGGCCATTTGAAACATAGACATCAATTAACATTGTTGCCACTCTGATTTACACTTTGAAATTTGATACTTTCTTTGATTTATTTGTTTTTACTGTGAAGTATTAATTAGTTTTACATTGATGTTCTAAATTGTAAAAAATTTTTCTTTTGCACTTTTACATTAATTGTTTTGGTAATTAGTAAGAGACACCTTTAGCGCCCACAATATAATATTTTTTCTTTTGGTATTTGACACTGTGGATCAACTGTATCATTGTTTGATTAAAAAAAAAACATATATTATGTCGGCAAGGATACCAGGTTGACTGCTATATATTATATTTGGTACTGGCTCTTTCTTCTGCTCTGTTTGTGTCCCTTCATGGCTATCCCATTGCCTTGCCTGTGTCTCTCCTCTGTTGTCCCTCCACTATGCCTATGTCTCTCTTCCACTGTCTTTTTACTGGCTTTGTCTGTGTCTCTCTTCTGCTGTGTCTCTCTTCTACTGTTTTCTTACTGCCTCTGTCTGTGTCTCTCTTCTGCTATATCTCTCTTCTACTGTCTTCTTACTGGCTCTGTCTGTGTGTCTCTTCTGCTGTGTCTCTCTTCTACCGTCTTTTTACTGGCTCTGTCTGTGTGTCTCTTCTGCTGTGTCTCTCCTTCAGCACTGTCTGTGTCTCTTCTTCACTGTCCCTCTTCTCTGCCTGTGGTGTCTTCTTACCTGCTCAAGCTGACTCTCCTCTGCTGTCCCTCTGCTCTGCATGTGTTATCTTCTAACCTGCTGTATGTCTTTCCTACACTGTCCCTTTGCTTTGTCTGTGTCTTTCCTCCATTGTCCATCTTCTCTCTGTGTCTTTTCTCTGTTGTCACTCCCTTCTGCCTGTGCTGTCCTTTTTATCAGCTGTGTTTATGGCATTTCAGAAACAGTGGGGGCAGATTTTATTCCCGGATAGACGTGGAGTGTGTCTCATTGCGTCTATTATAGTAGCTGAACATCACAGATTTTGGAGGTGTGAGATAAAATCTGTGATGTATATTTACTCAATGTGCCGTTCCTGAGACACATTGCGCAAAACAGAATCTACCCCAGTACATCACAGATAATACAAACTCTCTGAGCACCATAAAAGGCATAATCAGTAGCCTACAAGGTGGTAAAGGGCTGCTATGAATTAAAAAAAGGCAAAAAACAAGTAATTGTTTTGCTATTTTTAGAACCAGATATGTGACGCACAGACTGTTCTCATCTCCTGGAGACAAAACCATATAACTGTCCTTCATTATAAAGAAGCACATGATGGCCCAGATTCACACTACCGGACGTATAGCATATACGTCAATAGTTTACCGCTTTTTGCTACTGCGCATGCGTAGTAAATATTTTACGTAATCTACGTATCTTTTCGTAGATTTCGTAGATTGCGTATATGCGGTGAGTGCATATACACAATCTACGTAACGAAAAGATACGTAGGTTATGTGAAAAATTTACTACGCATATACAGTAACAAAAAGCGGTAAACTACGGACGTATAGAATATAGTGTGAATCCAGGCCGATATCACAAATCAGGATAGAAGTTCTGGCAACTGGCTTTCAAAAACCTCTACTTGAGAACCATCAGATTAGGTACAAACAGTTGCTTGTAAGTACTTTTGTACAGAATGAATTAATGAGCATGTGATCCTAAAGTCTGTAAGTGCCTGCAGACCAAAAAGGAGACAGGCAACTACTAAATATTACAAGCCGCGGCAGACGCCGCACTTACCTGCTCCCTGGTTCCCTGACGGCGTCCCTCTCCCGGCGCGCGGCCGCTGCAGCTCGTCGGAGTCTGTCACTGAAGCAGTGACAGCCTCTGCTCATACTCACCAGTCTTGCCACGGCGTCCTCCGCGTGGGATTCTGGCGGCAAGCGCGGTGGTGCTCTGATCCATGGGCGCGGCCATCTTGGACTAGTCACATGACAGCGCTTCTCCAATAGACTCAGTGTTCTCCGGTCCTCCAGCCAATCAGTGCGCAGGGCGCACTATTTAAACCCTGTGCACTGTTCCATCGTTGCCAGAACAATCAGGTCTCCCATGTGCCTGGTACTCCTTGGTCCTTCCTGACGTCTTGATCCAGTCCTGC
>WWET01001079.1:345459-359298 GCA_011038615.1 Limnodynastes dumerilii | reverse complement strand
TACTTGTACATTATATAGTGTGCCATTCCAGACCCCTAATATTATCCCACATGTAATACTAGTAAATTAGGGATCTGGAGATGTGCTCTGTGGCACCCCTTTGGTCTACAAGCACCAAGATCACAAGCTCCACCCTTGCTGCTCCCCTCTGTGAAAGCGTCCAAACCGCAGGTGGAGAAGATCCTGAACGGAGGTGCAGAGGCTGAGAGTTCCTTATTGCTTCATTCAGGAACTCTCATCCCTCAGCCTCTGCTCCTCCATTCAGGATCTTCTCCACCTGCGGTTTGGACGTCCACTATTGCTGCTTTACTCTTTTCGGAAAGCATAGTTCACTTTGGTATGGAATGCTTATATGCATTTAATGGTCTCTAATCATATTTTTATAATTATATCTTTGTGGATATTTAATTGACTGTATCATGTATTAGCCTTTTATCCTTTATTTGGCTTATTTAACCATTGATTTTTATGTGTTTCGCTTTTCTAATCATTATCATATCCTCTTTATTTATGATGATTTACCTTTGGGAAACCACAGGAACAACTGTGGGATTGGCACTCTGTTTTGGATTTAATTTACCTGTATGCCACCTTGTTTGGACTTTGGAACTATTTATTGACCAGCTCATTAATACATTTTTTTATTGAACATTTCATTTTACATTTCATTACTTTAGATTCCACCTGCATTTCTCTGCGCTGATTTCTTACACTCATTCTCCTTTTCTATATATTGCTTCTTGTGACAGTCCATTGCTCAGCAAACACTAGCCCAACTCTGAATTATAGGGATATCAGCATCATCTGTTGGGTATCTTGATAAAACTGAAGAACACAAAATACAGAGATAATACAAGATACTTGCTTTATTCTGATTGATAACCAACCTTTCAGCAAGTAAATGAGGACAAATCAACAGTGGTATGTTTGGCCACATCTTAATCCAATCTAGAATCGGTGGTATTATTTGTTAATTGCAGTAAACAAGTGTCCCCCAACAAGGAGCAAATCTGAAAGGAAGAATTGTTACAACTTAGTACACACTTATTTCAAAAGACCTTAGGGCGCCACCTATGGGATAGATTTCACTGCTACATGTGCTCGGGATCACATCAGTTCATATGTAGATCCAGGATCTAACATTACTTACCCGTCCTTATTTAGTCCTTAGTGCTGTTTTCCCTCTATATGAAAGTTTCCACCACTCCCCAATGTTTTCTTTCATGTTCCATTAATGGAGCCATAAATTAAACACTTTATTGTACCAAGTAGATATTACATATTTATGCAAGCAGCATTTTTCAGTTGTTTTTTTTTTTATTCTTTATTTTATGCAATTTCAGGTACATAGGTACATTTTCACATGACACAAGTACAAAAAGTTTTTGATGATGAACTCTCAGCACAGACAATCTCTTATGCTAATAAACAGGATCAATACAAAAGAGTTATCCTAATGAAGTTTCTGTGTTTGTCTGGTCATTTCAGAAGTGTCATTGCTGGCAACTTAAAGATGTCATGTTGGCCATATGTAGAAGCAATTGGAGGCATATGTTTATAGAAATGAAAAACGCAGTGTATGAAATAGAAAAAAAAATAAAGGGGGGGAGGGGGGTAACAGGGGGGGGATAGGGTTTTTCAGTCACTTTGTTTAATTTCCATGACAGAGAGAATCATATCCGGAAACACTCAGATCTCCAGGTATAGAGGATAGTTTGTCCCTTATACACGAAGAGCACGATACTCTGGAGACTCCTTAAACACAAACCACTTATACCATATCGTGGTATAACGGGTAAAGGAGTCATGGGCAGAGTAAGTGAGATTGTCCATAGATAGGTAGTGGTCTATCCTATCTATCCATTCCCTAATGGAGGGGGGAGTAGTTGACTTCGAATGCACAGGAATGACAGCAACTGCTGCATTACAAAGACGCCGCAGAAGAGATTTCTTATAAATCGACAGGCATGGAAGTTAGAGTGAGCCAGAATTTGGGGTTGGTAGGAGGATCCTCCCTGATTACACCCTTAGTTATCTCAATGACCCGGCTCCAGAAGGGAGATAGAAGGGGACACTCCCACCAAATGTGGAGAAACGTGCCTCTTGATGCGCCACATCTCCAGCACACGTCAGGAGTGTTGGGGAAGATAGCATGGAGGTGTGTAGGAACTAGGTACCACCGGGTGAGCAATTTGTACCGCATCTCCACTACAGAGGTGCTATAAGAAGATGCGTGTATCGTCTGAAATATCTTCTCCCAATCAGGATCCGAAAAAGGAGAGGAGAATTCTCCATTCCATGCTGTAATAAAAGGCAAGGTGGGTTTGTAAATACAATTGATCAAAAGTTTATATAGGAGCGAGACTAGGTGCTTGGGGGGGGAATCCGCAGAGCATAAAGCTTCAAAACCAGTTGGAGGGGGTCGACTTCGGAACATGTTTGGAAGAGATTGGAGAAAACGACGTAGTTCTCTTGCAAGGTGCGGAATGGGAAGACACCCCCGTCCCCACCAGCTGACCAACCCTGTATAACCCCGCCTCCCTCCATGTTTTTAACCCCTGAGTTGAGTTCCCCGGGGGAAATTGTGAATTATGAATAAAGGGCATTGGGGGGGAAGGGGAATTGAGATGTCCGAATTCTCACGTCGCCTATGCCAACAATGTAGAGTTGGACCTATTGTTGGGTGAGATGATTTAAAAATTCTAGGTAGCCATGGCGCTAGGTGCAGAGGTATGTGGTAAGATAGGTTCTCTACCTCAATCCACTGTTTGTCCCTGCTCTGCCTGGTCCAGTCAATCACACAGCTAAGGTGAACTGCCTCATAGTAAGTATGCAGGCATGGGAGTTGGAGACCCCCTCTGGTTTTAGGCAAAACCATCACGTCTTGTTTACATCGGGGTCTTTTATGTTTCCAGATAAACTCCCTGCTAATTCTTTTAAAATCTGCAAAAAACTGTTGGGGAATATAAGGAATGTAATATGGCAAATGTCGTCCCTCTGCATAAAAGTTGAAGTAGGGAAGAAGCGTCAAACTACCGACCAGTGAGTCTAACATCAGTAGTAGGGAAATTGATGGAAACACTGTTAAAGGAACAAATTGTACAGTATCTTAAATCCAGTAACTTAGTTCAAAGCACAGGCCCACTGGCAGTCGAGCTTCTCTCCCAAACATCAGGGAGTACGGTGAAAAGCCTGTAGCCTCATTTTTTGTACAGTTGCAGGCATGGACCAATCGTGGTATGTGCCTGCTCCAGTGTGCCTTTTTGGAAGGGTTCAAAGTGCCTAACATATTAAGGAGGGTCTGGTTAAATCTCTTAGGTTGTGGATCTTCCTGAGGATGAAATGGGGTAGTTTTGGACATCTTGATCCCGCAGGTTTAACACATCTCATTGATTAAACTTATCTCAAAGTCTCTGCCCTGGTCTGAATGTATGTAACCCATAATATATGAAGAACTTCTCCCAAAGTACAAGATACAATCTTGGTTACAGGATAGACAACAAAGGGTTGTAGTAAATGGAATCTCTTCTGGGGATGGTAAGGTAACCAGTGGAGTACCCCAGGGTTCTGTACTTGGACCAGTGCTATTTAATATCTTTATAGGTGATATTACCTGTGGTAATGAGGGGAAGTCCACACTTAAGTCCTATCACCCCTCCCTTATGCCGTGTTGACAGCGCTTATGTGTCCCGTGTTGAGCAGCAGTTCGTACGACCATTGATCCACATGGAACTCTTAATCCCAGTCCAGACTGTAAAACCTTTAGCTTAATCGAGTGGGGAGGGGGGAGTTGTTGCCCTGCAAATGCATTTTGTAACATCTGGCAAAGCGTGCACACACATTGCCAGAAAAACACATTAACTTCCGCAAATACCGGTACATTGCGGAAGTCGGATGTCGGCACAAGCCTGGATTTGGCACTAATACTGTTAGCAACAATTTACCTCTCCTACAATTCTACATGGTTTTGGCCAAAGTGTAAATGTCCACATATTTTTCTCTTACTTTTAAACTCTAAATCAAGGTTGCCAACTCAATTTGGGCAGTTCCCGGGAGAACCGGCAAAGCCCCAACCAGCTACTTATAACAAGCCCCATCCATCCCACGTAACGCTGAAGATTACATGATTGATTGACAGGGGGTAGGACTTAATGACGCGATTTGCATAAATCGCGCCATTAAGCCCCGCCCCTTGCTGCCATCTATGGCTATCCTCTGTGTTCTCCCGGAGGGAAGCTTTAAAAAGTGGGCAACCCTGCTCTAAATCCAGTCCATAAAGTTTGTCTCACTATTTGTTTACACTTACACTACAAGAATCTTCTATAACCTACACTACTTGAACAAAACAACATTTTTTTAATACATCTATAAAAGTCATTGCTGTTGAAGACAAAAGGGAGAAAAGCAGAAGCAGTGTATTATCAGCAGGCAGGTAAACTAGCAATACATTGACTTTCCAGTCAAACAAAACATAATGAAAATATACAATGACTATAACCACACCAGGGATTCTTAGAGCATGTATAATCATTTTATAATTAGTTGCAACCTTTACACTTCAACAGCTAAACACGTCAGTAAAGAAAATCATTTATATAAATTCTATTACTACCCTAACATGCCTAATCCCTGCGAACAACAGACACTCCTTATAAAGATGCAGTGAAGTACGTGACCAATAGCACAAGCCTACCCGTAATGCACTGCCATTCATTCACAAGAGACAAATGTGTATATTACTGTCTTGTCTCCATTACAGAAGTTACGTTCTTTACGCTTACGAACAATCTCATATATCGGTCTTCGAGAAAATGTCCGCTTCCTTAAGTTTCATTTAAGGAAAATCGGTCACGTTGTGTATAAAGCGGGATACCCAATGTTACATCTAGCGCTAGATGTAAAAGGTGAACGTGACCTTTCCACTTTTCCAGCAAATACTCAATAACTGCATCCCGGAGTATCAGAAGAGTAGATTAATGTGGGTGATTTACATGTCTATTGATGTGTTTGGTGAAATTTGTTGTGGCGTTTATATGGTTGCATATTATTGTGTATTGTAAGTTTTTGTAGACTTTGTATTTAACAGTGTAACTCTTATAAGCCCCCATGCCTCTTGCTCCATAGGCGTGTCCTAGGAGGATAATGCTGGTCTTCCTTGGCACACTTAGTGCACTGCCCATCCTGCCATTATTATTATGTTAACGTTCACAATATAGAGGATAGGATATTATATTGCCATTTTTTTAAACTAAATAAAATGAGTATAAGTTTCATTAAAACCAAAAAGTGTTCATAGAAATTAGGGACAGTTTTGTTATTTGAGAATTTCGTTTTTATTTTTTAACCCTCTATACATTTAATTAAAAACATATGGTTTGCTCTAGAATCTGTGGATCATGTGACTAAAAGTCTGTGAATACTGTAGCATGCATCACAATTATTCATTTATTATATTGTATCATCACATGTAAAACCACCAACCGTCTCTACATTATTGTGCCAAGAGCAAGAGCCATCCTTTGCATGTCAGTATCTTTACTATTCAATTTTTTTTAGCACTGTTCACAGAGCAGGTAATTTATTTTGTATAATCATGTTTGTTCTTACATTCTAGGATGCTACGGGGCGTGCAAAATATTGGCAAATTGTATTTGTGTCCCGTCCTTAACAAAGGAGCAAAGAATTCATTAAATTTCTTTTCAAAGGGCTATCCTAATCAAATAAAATGTACGCCCGGAAGAAATGTATTCACTTCACCCCAGCTACGGAAAACTCAGCAATCAGGTTCCTCAAAGGCTCCTGTACCTTTGCACAAGAGGTTGATTGTGAGCTGTGTTATTGTTGGAGCTGCAGTGGGAGTTTGGAGTTATCTCCGTTGGGAAAAAAAAGAGAAGAAAAAGCGCGAACGCCTTCAGCAGCTTCGCACCCTGGCAGTTGGTCAGGGAGACTTTAACCTTATTGACCATAAGGGTCAGTCTTGCTCTAAAAAAGACCTAGGAGGAAGTTGGGTATTAATGTATTTTGGCTTTACACACTGTCCTGATATATGTCCTGATGAACTACAAAAGCTGAGTTCTGCAGTGTCTCTGCTAGATAAAGACCCCACGTTAACTGCTGTCTTACCTGTCTTTATCACAGTTGACCCTGAACGTGATAATGTTGAAGCACTAGCAAAGTATGTCAGTGAATTTCACCCACGACTCAAGGGGCTAACAGGCACAGAGGAGCAGGTGAAGGCAGTAGCACAAGCATATCGTGTATATTATAGTGCTGGACCTCGTGATGAGGATAATGACTACATTGTTGATCACACAGTTCTTATATACTTGCTAAACCCTGATGGATTATTTACAGATTACTACAACCGTAGTAAAAACGAAGAGGAAATAGCAGAAAGTGTGAAACGCCACATGAGTACTTACAAATCAATATTCAGCTGACAACAGGCATCTATATCTACATCATTCCAATTCATTTGATTTTCCATTTAAACACTCTGCTACTGGTTAGTGCTGTGTAATATTGTAATAAAATGCAAATTGTCTGATCATTTTGGACCAATTTATCCAGTTGTGTTTGAGGGATTTTTTTTATTAAAATTTTTTAATCTAATATAAACATCTCATCTAATAAATTTTCTTTTTTTATACACGTATAAGAAATGTATATGGGATGCCAACCAGGGGTGGTTATGGAATAATCCAGCAACAATCCAGGTCTTTGTTACGCTGCCTAAAAGAATTAGTGCAACTTTGTTTGTTTTTTGTCATTATTATTAGGTTTATATTTGCTGTCACTGGCACCAGGAAAACTGATAGAGCCACAATTTGCAATTTTATCTTACAAAGAAACCTTAATTTATTTGTGCTATATGTTCTGGACTTTTATCTATTTGTTTGATCGGTTATATTATACAAAGACTTTTAATAGTACTAAATAGTACTAAGGAGTTGGGTGCATTTAGTGATCTATCTTAGTGTTTATGGGCCTGATCCAGCGCTACGAAAATTCGCACGACGGGCGAATGCGTATGTTCGACCGTGCGAAAAACCATACACGCCCCTAACACTCCCATAGTAAAGTACCTGCATACGACGCCTATACCCTACACTGGGTACGACCGTCGGCCGTACGAAAATTCGCACAAAATACGCTGAGCGTACGGGCTTAGCACGCCCATACTGTACAATTTAAATGGCTATCCCCGCCTCCCTGTAGTAAAACGGGCGCCCAGCCGACCATCGTAAAGAACGAACGCCCCGCGAGCGAAAAATACGCTCACAATACGCCCGCTATTCGCTCATGACGCCCGGGCGACCGGAAGCTGTCATACTGGGCATGCGCGTTGCAAATTTTTTACCGAATTTTCGCATACGATGGTCGTACGCTCGCTTGCGGTCGTTGCTCTGGATCAGGCCCTATGTATGTATGTATGTATTTATATTTTTTATACACACACACACACAAAAAAAAAAAAAGACCTAGTCGTAATTAGTGCTTACGCTAGGGGAACAATTGGCGCGCACATGTGTAGTTGTTCCCTGACAGGACTTACGCAACTGACTTGCGAAAGTTCCCTGTCGTACTTAGTTTAGGATCCGGCCCATCACGAATGTCCTTTTTGTTTTTTCAAAAAAAATTATATATGTATATAATTTTTTTTCCCTCCAATTTTAAAAATACCTGTAAATTAGGTAGATATAGGAAACAACTAGATTAGCCATCAATAAACTGTACAACCTAATCCTCTCCAGCTCAATCACAAACAATTAAGAAAAAGAAAAATTAGGGTTATTTTGTAGTAAATCTCCATTTATTTAAAAATAACCAACAACTTATAACTGGTATATCTCCTTTTATATTGCAAATTTTAATAATATTTTAGGTTAGTTAAGAAGAACAGCTATAGCTATAAATTTCAGAAAGCACAAGCTGAGGGGACAGACAGAGGGGAGACACAGGGCCTCATTTACTAAAGTCGATTTTGAGCAGCAATTCCACATTGATCATCATCGCTGTGTTTTAGAAGCAATTTTTTTGAAAAATTTGCAGCATTTACTATGCCCGAATTTTTCCCATCGATGTAGAATCGCTGTCGACGTTGATCGATTTTAAAATGGAAAAATCGCTATGCTATTCTATTCTATTGAAAAGCACGGCAATTCCCCATCTCAAAATCGGCATGTATTTTCCCATAGTTTATCCTGCCGATGCATATACTACTATTAGGAAAAGCATGGCCATGCTAATCCTTATGGTAGTATAAGCATCAGCTTGCTTGAAGGAGGTCATCTGGTGCTGGCATCTGGTCTTCGGCCTCTTCTGGCCTTTCGACGACGCACCCCCCCCTTCTTCCTTAGTGTCCTGCTGCTAATGACCGGGTTGTCGCTAGGGGGACCTCTATTATAGGAAAAATGACGTGAGAGCTGTAGTGTCTAGAGATAACTACGGTAATGTCTGTATTATAAAGTAGTGACTAGGATTTGCTTTTATCATGGTTTCTTCTAATCGTTTGCAGTGGGGGGGCGTTGAATGCCCTAGCACCTGCCTCAGTGCTGCCATACACCAGTAGGTTGCGACCGACAGTACAGGCAGCGCCCAAGGCCTCAGGTGCTTATCTTTCAGTTGTGCAGTGCCAGCAAAGAGCTCAGTGGGAATGAATGTCTGTATTCAATTGGGAATTATTATTGCAACGCGCTACCCCCATCCGCCCAAGTTTTAATACCAACTGGCTTGCAAAATTTCTGGGGAGAACACTTTCTAATCTAATTTTTCATTATTCTTTGCGGACTGATTATTTATATAAAAAATTCAACCAAGTGCCTAGTTTTTTATCATACAGTAACATAAAATGTACATTAGTACATAATAAAGTACAGTTTCCTGACCGTGTATATAGGCATTAGGCTGCACTAATAAATTGTTAGAATCATAGAAAAGCCTATTGTGTGCAATGATCTCACCATGCACAAATCTTTATATATCTTTCCTCAGAAACCAAGTGGCTGTTACCATATACGTAACACAAAAAGGTTGTCATCTAATGTTTGACTGCAGAGTTTTTCAACAATTTGGTTATAGTGTTTTGTGATAGATTTTTTTTTTTTTTTCAGGTGTAAGTGTAGCCCTGAGCAATACCATGTTGAAATGCAAGGGGAGGCAGATTTACATTGTGATACCAGAATTAAAATTAGGAGGTGAAATTTCTTAGCTGAACTCCATTTTATAAAATAAACATAAAGCTATGCAGTATTTTAGTTGTATGTGTAAAATGTATGCATTTTCCCTGCATGCAAAAATATTTAAATTAATCAACTCCTCTTACTTTGAAAAATGGTTTAGCCGAGCTATACACTTGCACCTTAAAAAAAGGTGTAAGTACATCTCTGAGTCAGCTCCAAAATCTTTTATTCTTAAACAGTTTAATAATGGTTGGTGTGTAGGGCTGTTTTATAACAGTAAATAGAAGATTTGCTGAAATGGAAATGTCCTTAAGTCATTTACTTAGTGGCCTGAGCTGGCATGACTGCTGCTCTCTGATTTTAAAATAGTGGAACACCCCATTGAGAGCACAGAAGTGAACAGCTTACTGTGTGTCTCTGCCTTTTTGTGTTCACTTCCATTGTGCAAATGTGTAGTGCTAAAGATTGCTGCAAAAACAAACATGTAAACTCAGCCCTGGCTCAGGTCCCATATGTTTAGGTAACTTGTTCTCATTTTAAGGTTTTTTCTGTGATAAATCTAGGACACAGTATCTTATGCACAACAAAAAATTATATCTTTTTTTTTTCAGGTTTTAAAATGAAAAGCTTTGCGTCTGCTCTGAAATTCAGTAGTTGAAAACGAGTGTGTTAGTTTCAGCTTCCACTTGCAAGCAAACATGTTATTAGAATTGAGACTTCCCAAATAAATCTTTAATATACTTGGCAGTCATGGGGAGCTACAAGTTACTGCAAGTCAGTTTAACTTTCATTTTTGCCTGTTGCAGGGTGGATCTGTAATAATGAAATCATTCTTTGGCAAAGACTTTATTGTCAAAAAAAAACGTCTCTAGTAATGCAGGACCCACCCTTACTCTCAAACGCTAGATCAGACCCACAAATATGATTTCTCCCTCTCAAGCATACCTCTAAAAAAGCTGTTACTAAGAAAGTGAAGTTGTTTATAAGGTTACCAATGTCAAAATTGAAATGTTAGGAGTATACACTACCACATACTTTTTATCCCATTGGCAATAGTTAAAATAAACACTTGTCTTAAATTTGTGTGCATAAAAAGCCAAAGTTTCTTGAAAGAATACAGATTACAAACATTAAAATATATATAATTTTAACAGACTCTAGGTTTAAAAACATGTATGTACAAATAAAAATAACAACCATTTGATGTCATGTAATAAACCCACACACCTTTCACTCCATAGTTTGGCATTGATAAAGACAAGGCTGTCTATTGAGGCACTCTATTTACACAGTTCTCGGTACATACAGCAAGTCCAAATGTGCTAGTGTACCAGTTCAGTGGGTTCTTTTGACAGCAAAGTTATGTAACTGGGCTTTAATGAATAGATGAAAAGTCTTAATGTTATTAAACAAAATGTTAACAGATCTTCACTTGAAGAAGCAGCACGATGGAGACTTCAGTTATCACTGATAGATGGAGCAGCGTATGTCTTGAACCTTTCATGCGCCTTCTGCTGACTGAGGAGTCGTAAAGACATTGTATCAAGTCCTTCATGTAGCCCTGGTTTCTGGGCTACCTCTACTGTATAATCATTGGCCTGGAGTTAGGAAGAAAATGCATGCAAATTTATTAGTGACATTGTTCAACAAACCTCTATGTTCTATAGAAATACCCTTTATTTTATGCTGCACATTAATGCTACATGATGTGATGGTACTTGCACCTCACCAATGACATGCCAAGTAGCTATTAACACTCTGCTGCATGCCCAGCACACTGCACATAACCCAGATACATGCATATTTTTCAGACTGTTCGTCTTCAAGGTATAGGAACAAGCCACGGAAACATTGCAACACACTTCTGTTCAAATAGATTTACAATTATGGGAATGGGGGGATACAGATAGAAACTCACCAGTTGCAGAGATGCTAACATGTATCTGCACACTTCATAAGGTTGTCTGTGTGCCATAAGGCTCGCAAAAGATCTCCATTCTCCCACCTGGTTAAACTGTGACACCAACCGATCACCATAATCATGAATGTCAAACGCTCCTCTTTCTTCCTGCAATAAAACATGAAACAAACCATAAAATCCATATATATGCTATTTTACCAATAAACAGAGCCTTAACGTACAACATTCTAAAAAGCGTAGCCAAATAATTGTATTTCATTAGCAACCCTTGTAGATGTTTGGAACCATTTCTAATGTACTGATAATGTGGGAACTGGTCCCAAGTTCTGACACTGGAGTGCACCACCTTTACAGGAAAGCAGCTACTGACTGCTCCTGAAGTCATATTGTACCTGTTCTTGCAGCTGTGGCCACATTTTATCCTCCCATTCCCGCACACGCAGTGACAGTACTGTCTCTTGTGCATACTTCTGAGAATTAGAAATGAAAAGTTCCTAGAAAATGAGAAAAACAGGTAAACAGAAGTTAAATACATAACCGGATTTGCTGGTTTTAACTTTTTTTTTTATGGTATTACAAAATCTAATCACACAAACATTATTTAGACTGAAAAGGACTACATTAGTCCATAGAATTTTACTGGTTGAAGTCTATCTCTAATTGATATTATTTTCTAATTGCCGAGGTCTACCTACAGGTTAAATATTCACCATATTTCTTATGGTCCTTAGTGGACACCTACAAATTTTAAGGAAATATTTGATGCCATTTGGAAAATTGTAAGTAATGAAAAAAAAAAAAATGAAACTAACCAAGACAAAATTCAACAGCAGTTAAAATAAAGACGCATGACACTTACCACGTTTCTTCTGACTAGCTCTTCATAGGTCAATTGGTTTTGAAGGTCAATAGGCTCTGCAAAGAATAAGTGCAGGTTACCTAAAACCTTTCATGATAAGATCATCTTTGATTAACTAATTTACTATCCAAACAAAGACAAAGTTGACGTGCTAAATTCACAACGGCGAATAGCGGAACTGCAGGCGGCCGGACCAGAAAGCAGACCTAGAAGTTCTACAAAATGCCAGGAGTGCGGCTCCCGGCTACAGATTTCTTTACCATCGCCATAGCAATAGTAAAGAAATCTTTCCAAACAGGTGTCTTTGTGAGGACCCGTGTTGAAAGACAACATGTGACCTTTCACACAGACACCGTACCCATGTGAGACCCAAGAAAAACCCTTCTTTTGAATGCTGGGTCATTAGACCCGGGTCTACTAAAATGGGACCTTTCACATCACCGCCAAAAACCTGGGTATTTGGTGGTGATATGAAAGGTGTATTAGCTCATTTAAAATGTAATGACATGAGATGATCTAAAATAACAGTCATCATCCTCCTTTACTTTTGTTTTTCTTGAAGATAGCCGATGACTATATACAGAAGGCATGCATTTTTTCTTTTTACACTGAATGACTTTGTAATTCCACTGAGGCACACAGTAACCACCTAAACAAACACAGATGTTGCTTAAAAAAAAGGACCCTTAGTGCCAAGTTTACTAAGCTGTGGAAAGGGAAAAGTGGAGATGTTGCCCATAGCAACCAATTAGATTCTAGTTGACATTTTCTAGTATGTAGTTGGAAAGTGAGAACTAGAATCTGATTGGTTGCTATGGGCAACACCTCCACTTTTACTTTCCAGCAGCTTAGTAAATCTGGCCCTTAGTGTCCCTGGATCAAAAAGGTGCAATCGCTCTTTTAAAACAAATATAAATCCTCATAACTTGCTGGATAGGAGGAGATTCAGAAAGTACACCTGAAGACCAACGCATGCTTCTTAGAATAAGATTTTACAAGGTAGATAATATGCTTAATAGTTAGGTTATACGTTTATAACACACAAGAAAGCAAACTTTACCAAGTTGTGTATTAGGAACAGTGATCAGAACGCACAACACTAGGAAAGGCAGTAAAAACGTGGCTGCATTACCTATACCCAGACCAGCTTGTTCTTCTCGAAGGCTGACCGGCAGGTTCACATCGAAATCTTCATGGTCAGAAAGTTCTACAGAGAACAATAAGCACTGAAATGAACATACATACATGCATGCATACATGCATACATACACATACACATGTGCATACACAAACCTGGGCAGTCATCATGATCAAGATAGTCTGCTCCACGTTCTTCTTCCACGTTATTTACTGGGTCATCTTCAGTAAAAAATTCTGCCACCTTTGGAAAATGTGGACCCTAATATGAAGAAAAAAAAAAAAGTCAGCCTCTTGGTCTCACACTTAAAAAGAACAAATACCAGACCTAATCGTTATTTATGCTGCTCATACACATTTCATACAGCAAAGGTGCATTGAAAACAGGAGCTCAACTTTTGTTGCCTCTTTACACACCTTAATGTGCCTGGCAAATCTCAAGTTGTTTAACAGAAAAAAAAATGACAACATGTATTCTATAATCTAGTCATGAATAATATCTTGGATATTTCTGAAATGAAACTATATAGCTCTAGAAATCCATAAATACAACACTTTCAATTATGTTTTCTAATATCGGTTACCTGTTTAAAACGGTTTCATTCATATTACACAAGTGTTTGGAAAAATTCCCATATGTCATTACCATTCTTTTCTGTAGCTGCCTCTGGGCTGCCAAACGTTCTTTAGCATGCTGCCAATACAACACTTCCAGATCTGCAGAAAAGTAGATTAGCTAT
>WWET01001079.1:331254-345318 GCA_011038615.1 Limnodynastes dumerilii | reverse complement strand
ATATATATATAGAGTTGCATGCACCCCAATACATTATAAAATTAGATAAAGTTACATGCACCCCAATACATTATAAAATTAGATAAATCAGAAACACATACTAAGGATAAATGATAAAATTGGTTCGCAACAGGATTAACTCACATGGCTTACTATATCTGCAATGGAATGCACTACTGTTGAACTGGGAAGATATGAACAAGTGGATCAAATGAGCCATGGCAACTCCTATCTATGCAGTGCAAATATTATCAGAATGTCAACTCAGACAGACAACTAATATGCATCCATTTTCTATCCCTTAACTATAGGTTAATAGCTCCAAAACATGTGAAATATATATACACGATCAACAATATCTCTGGGGTGGTCATGAATGTATGCGTGTGCATTATATATAGAACAAGCTATTCTCTTTACAAAAATCTATTAAATATTTAACTATTTTACTACTTAGTGCTACAGCTATGGACAAACATACAACTGATTCAGCATTCAGATTGTGGTCCTAGCCATCTTGTGTTACACTAGAATTATTTAAGACCAAGCTAAATTAGGTTTACTGACATGCAAGCATGCTGTACTAAGCATGAAAGTCCTGACTAGTAGCTTACCAGAAAACGTTGGACCATTCCTTCTCGATTTTATGCCTTCTGCACCATCCCAATCTGCATAAGAACATATTCTAATGTAAGACACAAGCCAGCATAGGGCCACACAAGTCAGCTGAAGTTAAGACACAATACAGGAGTTACCAATTTAATAGAATACCTACTTTTCTATAGAATTTTAGGAGTATATTTGATACAATTGGTAAAATGTGTTCTCCAAATCCCTCTTTGGGGAAATAACTACCATGGACTCTCCACCTCTACCCTCAGTTAATACTTACTTTAGACCAAAAATAGAAAAAATTCATAAATCCAAACTAGATATGATGCCAAGGGAGTGTTATGTCCAATTAAAGAAATCAGACTAATTGCAACTCCTTGTAAGCTCCACTCTAAAGAGATCTGCACCACAGATGTGGGGCAACTTTCTTTGTCTATTTCAACCAGAGGAAAGAATAAGTGCAACAAGTGAAAATAAGCTTTTTGGAAACCCCTTCACTCACAGCAGACAATATAAGATTTGCACACGGTCTAGGAAATCTGAGCCAATACAGTTTTTAATCCTGCAGCAACATCTGAAACACTGTTTCAGGCAACATCCTGGATCCCTGAAACCTGGCTTTAACAGCCACATCATTAAAGCTGTGAATGTGTAACAAATTTTTATAATCAAAGAGCCAAGATGTACAAGTTCTAATCATTTTAACCATCTGGATAGCAATGTATTTATTTCTAATTTATAGACTTTTAGAATTTAATGCACAGCTTGTTTTTGATATATTTGCAAAAATTTGGCTAACCAACATCCACAATTCATTTTTTTTTGCATTATTCTCCTGTAACTAACTTAGTATAAAGCATAGATTTTTTTTATTTTTTTTTGCCGTTACAGTGTTTTTTGTCTTTTGATAAAATAAATAATAACACTGATGCAGTAAAAAAGCTACAGTATGTGGTAACTACTGCTGTAATTCCCCTGCTGAATGGGCAAGTGTGAGTTAAAAATGGTCCAATAATCCAGAGCGACTAATATACTATATGCTTTTACAATGGACACCTTGCAGACACTTTGTAAACGTACTGCTCTATTGCTTAAAATATCACTCAGCTGACCGATCACATGAAGTCATACTCACATGATGAGGAGAACCACTTCAGGAAGTCTTGAAGCTTGCTTGGAAGTCTCCTTTTCCTCTTGTTAGAAGATAATTCATCTACTACCCCACGTGGAATTGTATAGTGTTTCCCTTACATAAACATAGGAGAGATCAGTTTAGAAATTGTTAAAAAAAAAAAAAAAAGGGACGACTAAAACAAAAACAATTTTAAAAGGAGGTTAGTTTTACCTTTCTTAAAGGGCTTTTCTTCACAGGATTCAAAGGGGTCCAGACTGTGCCATGGGTCTGAAAGTGTATTCTATAAAAAGGGGAACAAAATAAAAAGAAAAAATCATACATAGACATCATACAGGGGAATGCATAGACCTTGAGCTGTATCCTATTAGCTCCCTTCAGAGCTTCGCTATTAAACTTTGTAAACTGCAAGAAAATGTTACATATATGACAAGCATAGGCAACCTTTAACAATGTAGGCATTAAACTACAATTCCCAGCACGCTCCAACAGCACAGACGAAACCTAGCAAAGCATAATGGGGCTTACATATTCACAGCATCTTTAGTACCACAGGCTGCCTATGCCGGATATGTAATATATATTACATATATATCGTCTATACGTTAACAACATATCTGGATACTTACAACTTGCATTTTCCGCTCTTCCCGCTGCCGCAGTACATAGCCTCGCTCTTCTGTCTGCATCTGCAAGGTCATCAGTCATATTTACAACTTAAACAGCAATAGTATAACTTCATGGGCTATAGCAATAAATAAGATGGATGAGTCTCTATATTGTCTAAGCTTCAGACAAATCTCTTGTTCCTTTAAGGGAAAGCATTCACTCTAAAAATGCTGCTCCAGATTGTAATTCAAAGATGTGGAGTTTTAATGGGATTAAATATATGCTGCAGTGCACTGCTCAAACAGTATTTTAAAGCTAAATACATTGCTGTCATTATGTAAAATCCCTGAGGAAAATAGTCAGACCAGCGATTGAAACGTTGGATATTGTGATGTATTAACAAATAAACTTATAAAGGTATTGATATAAAGCTATCTTTGAAGTCCACGAGAATATATATCTATATCTCCATAAACACACACACGCATATATATAGCCACACACACCTGTTGACGTTCAATATGTTCGGCAGGCTGCATTTCAGCATCATCGTCCTCATGGTGATCTTCCAGTGGGACAAATCCACCATCATCACCATTATCACCATTATCCATAGGTGGCACTGAAGCAAAAAACGATAAGCAGCATAATTAGATTTTGGAAGCACGTTTGTAACATGTGAGGAAAGAACTTCAATAATATTACACTCTGACACCAAGATAAAAATGTAAAAGTCTTTGATCAAAATAAATTGTCTAAGTAAGACAGAAGGTGTTGGATGACATGTTTTCAGAGATTTGGCATTAATTATAAATAATTATATTAATTAAATTCACCAACCACCTTTTTCCTCACACAAGTAGATGGAAGTTAGTTGAGTATACATTACCAAGAGAACATTTTTCAAAAAAAATATTTAGAAAAGCAGAAAGAAATTTGGTTAACTAAACTTAAAATAGCCTAATTTTGTATATGCTTTTCTTTCCAGCTTAACATGGAAAACATTTCTGAAGGTTTTCTTCTGTGTTGGACAGTCTGAACGACATGTGGAAAGATCTTGAAGGGGACAAACTCTTTTAGATTTTATTTTATGAACACTATAGACAAGGACAATTAAACCTTATTTCCCAGTGTTTCCCCCAGTTTTAAATTGGCACACTGAAATTTAAGTCTCAGATGGATATCCTTTCTGTAACTCTCCAAAAAATTAGAGGTTTCACAACTACAGATGAAGAGGTATAAAAATATTGCCAATAGTGACTATAAGAAAACCTGACTCCAGCGAGGACTTCTAACAGTTTAGATTGCGAACCGTGTTTTGATTATTTTTGGCTCACTCTTTACTAAAGAGCCACCTGATATCGGTGTTAATTAGTTGTCATGCTACAGGTGTTTTCACTGGAGTAAAAATATGTAGGTAAGCCATAAGTTATTGTCTGTGAATCAGTTATGATTGTTAACAGGTCAGAAAGTAGAATGCTTGAGGTATTTATTAAAAAAAATAGTTTCTCACCATTATCATCAGAAAAGTTCAAAACAGGAACGGGCAAATTACAGTTTTCCTCCACGTTCTCATTCTCTGCTTGTTCTCCATTCTTTCCACCTGTAGAAGACACAACACAAATGATAGAAAAAGGACTAGAGATGTGGTGAAGCAATATGAAAAATCATTTTGACATTATCTGTATAAATGGTTTTTTTTAATGGGGTACACAAAGAGCAGGCATAGTTTTACCTTTATTTAATATACTTCAGATAAATACAGGACTACTGGGACAGTTCAGATACTATTTAAAAAGCACAAAGATTTTTTACAAAATTGAGCTTTTGTTAAGAGTACATTGAGGTAGTGAAATAACAATTCAGAAGGGCCCAACAATTAATCTAATAGTAAGTGGGAAAAAAAAAATCAGTGTAATATCAAAATTATTAAAATTCATAAAATTTTGGTACCTGGACAAAGACTGGCATCTTCCATTCGTGTATTCTGCTGAAAGTTTGTGGGAGACATCATGGCCAGTTCTAACATGAAGGCACCACATGCATGAGGGGTGCAGGTGTTCATACGGAAATCCTTCCTGCTGGCCAAGATTTCTCCTTTCCGGCTGAAATGGAGCAGTAGAAGTTTTTAACCTTAACAGACTTGATGATAAGCCGAAGCATTAATACTTTTTATATGATTAATTTTTTCTTACACAAGCAACTTACTGATGTGTGGTAAAATACAGCTCTGCTGCAATGCCATTACAAAGCTTTAAGAAAACAAAAAGAGCGGAACGTGCAAAATATATATAGAAGCTCCCTCACCTGCATAACGGGTTGTTTTTCTTTTCCACCTCCTCAGGTGGTACTAAGGCCATTGGTGTAAGTGGAACAATGTTGACAAGCTTTGAGAGAAAAACATGTTGCGTTATCTACACATATACAAAGAAAATATATACATAAAAGGAGATGCAGTAAAGAAAAAAACATTTTTGATAGAGAACACACTGAAAAGAAAACTTCAACAGAACTATATGGAATGGATAATGATGGCATACATTTGGATTTTGCTCCTTTTTCATGTCCACGTTGGTTTTCTTGGGATCACTTATATCATCTAAGCTGAGAAACTAGGGGAAAAATAAACACAGCAATCAAAGAAAATAGAACAGATGTACCTAAAACATGTACATAATACACCCCAATTATCCTCCACATCCAGCATCAAATAAAAAGTTTGGTTGTCATGTTGACTTTATGCATGCAAATTGACTAGCCCTGGTCTAATTGTCAGGCCAATCATACGATTTACGAGGATTTGGTCTAATATTGCAAGAATGTGGATGCTTCTTGTCAGGTGGTACCCAAGGCAAGGTGGTAAGGACGTACAATACCAAATGGCCAGAGAAATATTTTATGAATTTTATTGATATTTTTAGGGCTAAATGGCATATGTATAAAAGGCATATAGGAAGCCCGTGATCCATTTCTAATATACCTATTTAAGCAGCCAGCAGTTTGAGGATTTTTTACTCTTTTGGGGACGTCAGACGAATCTGCAACACTTCAATCCTGCATAGGATCTCATGTCATTCGTTCTGGACACTAAGTACTGACTTTGCCTTGCTGGACTGATATACTTTATTCCGGTTTTATTCATTTTATATCTCTATATATGATCTTAGTCTTCTATAAATTTATGAATTTGGATGTATTCCCTTAAATGAATTTCTGCTCTGTGTATTTATGATTGATTTTCATATATAGGTTTTAGCATTTACTCTATTTAGGAGTATTGTTTTTCTTGGAATTTTATATTTATATATTTTTATATATTTTTCATATCCTAGTTTCTTTTGAGGTTGATATATTTATTGTTATTGGAGCTTTACAGTTTTTTTTAGGAGAGAAATTGTTGTCCCTATCAATTTTTATATATTTATGGTATTAATTACTATGTTATTACATATCTAATATCGAATATAGGGCCCCACTTGGAGGCGTTTGAGCCACACATATTAGTTATTTTAGTTATATGGTTTCTCTTGTTATTCTCTTTTCCACATTCTGCCTCTGGTCATACTATTTTTTTTAATTTAGCGACCATTTGATATTTTGTTACTATATGTATAAAAGGCACCTTAAAATCACTGCAAAAATATGTAAGCAAAACAACAAAACCCTGAAAATACATATATGGGTCATGGGTATGTGTATACATGATATGCAAAGTGGTACTTGACATGATTCTATAGTGGGTAACTGGTACTGTCCAAAATAAAATTTGAGAACCGCTGGACTATATAATAAACAAACTTATTTGATAGGTTTACCACAATTAGATATTAGAATCATGTTATTAAATTGCTGTGCTAATCTAAAGCGTAAATGTAAGTGAGGAGTGCAGTGTGTTCATCTCTTTTTAGAGACATTCAGAAAATGTTGGCTCGAATTACTCACCTCTTCGTTGTGGTTTGGAAAGTTTACATCTTTGTCTACCCCATCAGTTCCTACAGAAGTTGGTTGCTGGTCCCGCCTACATAAACATACATTGAAATGCTACACTTAGAGAAGAGAAATATTTAACACTGCCAGTAACCCCTATTTTTTTTCAAGGAAACCCCCTAATGCATGGTCCATTATAAGCTATTGTTTCATATGAGTATTCATAAGCACTAGGATGGGCTTCATACACTGTTTTATCATTTGAGTTTTGTGGGATTTTTTTTTTTTTTAGCAGAAAAATAAGACATTTCAATTGAGACCTTGTAGAATAAGAATGGTAGATGAAATATACAAAAACAATGAATACAATAACGTTACTATGTACTATCACTACACTTTTCCCAAATGCTAAAAAAACGGACAAACATGATACAAAGCCAAAATAATAGCTTCTTTACACTAAAACCATTAGATTAAAATTATCCTGAAAAACTTAAATACATACTTTTTATTTGATATGAAATCCAGAGCTTGATACACCAATGAATAAAGGTATTCCACCTGTTAATACAAGACAAAAATTAATTAACATAGATCTTATGATTAAAATATAACAGTCCCAAAGCTCTTATTCATCATATCCACAAATAAATGTAAAAACAGTTTAGAATGTTCAGGGAAAAATATTATACCTCGTTCAGATTACCAGCCCTTGCAAAAGCTGGGGTTAGAGCCGGGGAAAATGGTGGTGGCTGTGAAAAAAGGACCGTTCAGATTTAGCTGAAAACACCGGCTTTTTTGATAAAAAAGAAGGGGTTTAGCCGGTTCTGAACACCAGCTTTCAGGAGCCAGCTTGAGCGTTCACACTGAGTTTAGAAGCCGGCTTTTTCACTGCAGCCAGCTTTTTCATCAAAAAAGACTGTTTTCAGGTCATCTGAACAGGGTATTACTCAAAGAGATCTGATATTATACTGAAATTACAGGGATTAAGCTCCAGTCCACAGTTGCTCCAAATTAAATGGTGGAGTATTTCTATTCTAAATAACGTCTTTAAGTTCATTTTACAAATTCTAATTTAGGTTAAGGTCTGATAACAGGGCAGGCTACTGAAATAAGATGAACCCACTGTAATGTTTATATTGCCATCATTTCTAAGATTAAAAGTTACATGTGATCAATAGAGTTCACCATGTGTTTCCCAATCAGCTACCAGGAAACCAAACCAAATATGCTAAAGACGCTACCACAACCTAAGCTTTGAAAGCTGTAAGTATTTTGCCATTACTTTGTCAATATGTCAGGAACATTCATTATTAAAATGTTTCTGCACTCTGTTACCTGAATTTCTGCCACACCTGCATGCTTTGATCTCATGGGCGTTTCACTTCACTTATCAGAAGACAAAGTCCTGCACTGGTTATTGCACATCATATGAGGATACTATCAATTTTCAAGACATCAATAGACCCTTAATATCCAATACATCTAAGCATTAATTGTCTTTGCTACCCAAAACGGCAAAAAAAAGGAGTAATCAAGTCTTTGGTCCAAATAAGTACTGTATGAATCAAGTGCACAAATGTCTTGAACAACTAAACCATACAAGATATGCAGTGTCTCCATTATTTTATACAGGTACAAATAACCAACTGATGCCTCTCACTATCACAACCTGCTAATACAGAAAGATAATGCAATCACATATTCTATCATTATTTAGACATTAAATTCATTAAACGCCACTTAAATCAGGATATTTGTTCATCCAATATTAGGTGACAACTGCATATATGCTGCTACATTGCTTAGTTTAAATTGAGTTATCATTCATTTTAATTTGTAGACATCATAAGGACATGGAATTATTTTTATTTATTTGGACATTAGCGATCATAATACTGTCCCTATTATGCCAATAAAAGAAAATAAAAGAGAAAAAGCCACATCACGGTGGATCTTTACTCCATGCAGAAGCTACCTCTGCCTCTATGATCGCAGCATATAGGCTTCAGTCCATCTCAGAAATACAACATTGTAGGCAGGCTGCTGGAGAGCCTTGCACTGGAGAAACACTGATCCCAGGAAACCAACGCATGTTTCGCTGCACAGTTTGTCAAGTCTCTCCTGCAGCCTGCCTACAATGTTGTATGCCCGAGATGAACTAAAGCCTATAAGCTATGAAGAAAAATAATTGGTTAGAGTGGCTCTGTGGGATTATATAAAATATATTAGAATATTGTAAACAAGGATAGAGCACTATAAATCACACGCTGGGGTCTGCTCTCCCCAGCATACAAAACAAAGGTCAGGTGATGAGCGCCAATCATGCTATACAAAGTATAATTTATGAACAGCAGGCTCCTGTTATGAAATATGGAAAATATTTATTCAAAGACATACATATAAATAAATAAAAAATTGTTAAAGGAAATAACTTAGTCCAATTCCAACTTGAGACAACTTGGTGATTGTTAATTACTGCGCTCAGATACTTCAGTAGAAAAGATACAGTTACAAGAATAGATATCAGCCGAAATCTTGTAAAACAGTACCGTCAAGTATTGGATGAACCAATATCCTGATTTAGGTGATGTTTAACGAAATAATAAATAGTATACTAAATAATGATAGAATATGTGATTGTATTATCTTTCTGTATTAGCAGGTTGTGTGTGATAGTGAGAGACATTAATCTGTTATTTGTACCTGTATACAATAACAGACACCGGATACCTTGTAAGTTTTATAATTGGTCTTATGTGACTTTGTAGTTACTATTTTAAATAGTTTGCTGTACAATAAAATAAAGTTGTTCAAAAAATTTGTGCACCTGATTCATACGGTACTTTTTTGAACCAAGGGATGTCCCACTTCAATTATACAGGAAACTTCAGTGGTGCTATTGCACCTAACAAACTCATGCTGGTCACATGAAATGGCTTGCATGAAACTGCATTTAAAGGACACACCCACAATTTTAATACCACTACCAGGTATATATTATACATTTTAAGAGTTGTCACACAGTAGTTGAAGTCTTCTGAATTGTTAATAATGTGCATAGGACGTGTTATGTTATATAGTTTATGGAAGAAATATTCAACAAAATAAAAAAATCTATGCAACATGGCTGTGTGTTTAACAGTATTTCTAACAGTGATCTCTTGCTCACCTTCTTGCTGTAGATACATGCTGATCCTTGGATAAGAAGTGCAGCCTCTGCAAAGTTCATAGTAGTTTTACCACCATCAAAAGATATGCAGATCTGATCTAACTAAAAAGAAAAATTGAAGAAAGCTTTTTTTATAGATAAAACAGAGAGAAAGTTTTTTTTGTTTTAGATATTACAGAAAGCAATAATGTGCTAATGTTTCACAACTTCAAAAAGAAAATCCCATATTAATTAGTAAAGGAAAAATAAATGTTTTCCATAGTTTCTGATGGGTCTGGTAAGAGCAAACTACGGGGAGTTGCTAAGATATAAGACAACAGAATGAATTTGCTTTTTACAAGGCAGAAGCCCTATTGTGAAGAGGTTATAAATAACATAAGCAGGCATACTTAAGTGTATCTTAAACTTACCTCCTCCAAGTACTCCCCCAGCTGAGCAGCTACATCTACATCCCAGTTCTTGGTCAGATCCCTGATTGGCTGCAGCAGATGGGTAAATCGTGATTCTGTGTCCTCCATTATTCATAGATGTACCTAGAAAGATAATTAGCATGTAGGTGACCAAGGAAATCACAAATCTCAATTAAACATGACTAATAAAAAAAAAAAATGCAAACACTATAATTGCAGTTTACAATTAAAATTATACCTTGTTGTTTACGTTAGTAAATCTAGGAAAGGTATGAGGGAGGGAAGGGGGAGGTGTTAAGGAGAGGACCGACTGCTCAGAGGTACATGAGTGAACGGAAGCTCCGGTTGTAAAGAGAGAAACTCAATACCCTCAGTGATACTGGGGATGCTGCCACTAAGAGGACCCTGGGAATATTAAATGTAGGTGGGTAGGGGAAATGGAGGGAAAGAAAAACCAGGGTTTAGAGGACATGTGGTGGCGCACTGGGTAGACTGCATTAGAGAATGGACATATTGCAGTCATTAGGGAGCTAGTTGCCGTTGAATGAACTTCACATATAGGAGAAGTGTCGGTGGGGCGTAACTATGATGATGCCTGGAATTGGCCAAATATGAGAGTAGTGTATAGAAAATGAAATATGAATGAGGTAACATCAATGGCTCAACAAACATGCAGGCTGGGTTGTGCCTTGGATTAACGACATGCACCTGAGTGTAAAAAAATGGTAATGATAGAAATGGCTCGATCAGCAAGCTGATCCCAATAAGGATCAGAGGGAATATACTAGAATCAATTCAGATGATGAATGCATTGTAGAGAAGCAACAGAATCAGGAATCAAGAGTTGAGAGAGGGAAAGGGAAGGAGGTAGGGTGAAGTGGAGTTAGGGGCTGATAGGGATAAGAAGTGAGAGCCTGGTAAAAGATAACTTTTAAAGATGCATTAAAATATATGCTAATGAACACAAGGAATGAAACTGTGCACCACTGAGATGATAGAAACTGCAACAAAGAAACATGTAGTAATTGACTGATGAGCAAATGACACAATCAACACTGTTGCAGTAGGCTTAATAGACGCTACTCACACGAGGTTGGTAAAGTGGCAGGCTAGAGAAAAATTAAATACATATGCTAATGCAATAGAATGATATGGATCCGCTGTTCCAGCTATACAAACTAAGTACAGGATGAACGCCACTATACTTTACCAGAACCCACTTACCCTGCTTCCCCAGTAACTGCTTCACCCTTCCAGGTCCGTACAGGTCCCTATCCTACCTGATACCTCGGCGTGTATCCTGATGTGAGCAGAGAAAAAGATTGTGTCGGGATCCGGGAGTGAGTAGCGGGTGCAGGTGTCGGGAGTGCACTTCCTGACACCCAATCGGAAATACCCTGTTTACATGTTGGTCTGAATGCTTACATTAATTGTCATAGGCTGATGGTGAATCCAAGCTAGCCCTTAAGCTTTTCACCATCACCTGAAGCTCTGTCAAATTACCCTGTTCTAAAATGTATATTTTATATATTACCCAAGAACCAGATTCAGTCTTCCTTCCGACATCCGATTTATGCACACAAAGTGCGTAAGTCGGGTGTCTGGACAGAAGTGCATATGCGCTTACTAGCTGTTAAGCAGCCGGCTCAATTCCATTAGATAAAAGATCCGTCAGACAGGGCAGGCTGGGGAAAGATATAAACTTTACAGTGTGGGAGTGTTTTAACACTTCTGCATGGATCAGCAGTCATATGGACCCCTGATACGCATGAAACACTTAAGGCTGCCTTATGGCAGCATAACTGACCAATCAGGTTTCAGCTATCACTTTCCTATTACATACTATAGAATGTCAGCAACCAATCAGATTCTAGCTGACATTCTATAGTATGCAATAGGAAAGTGATAACTAAAACCTGATTGGTTGCTATGGGCAACATCTCTACTTTTCCAAACCCACGGCTTAGTAAACCTGCCTCCAAATACCCGCACGAAAGAGGGGAGTTTGAACCTGGCCCCAAGTTCATAATGTACACATTTTCTTTATTGTGATTATGTTTTTGCTCTTTGTTTTAGGTATTGTCAAACAAAAAAAATAAAAATAAGTGGGGTGGGGGGAAAGCAAACAAACCCTGAATGTGTATGCTGTACAAACTAAAATAATACATAATACATATAAATACATTAAGCACAACCTCAGCAGAGATGCTTATAAACGCCTTATGCATTAAACTGACCCAGCCAAGCTTATAAACGCAGCTATTAACAGAAAATGCACATTAACGTACTAAACAGATACTTGATATATTTGTCAACAATCAGTAAGCTACAGTAAATGATATTTAAGAAAACAATAAAAAAAACCTGTAAATCACTGTCTACCAAAACACACATTGTAAAAGATTGGTAATCCAAAAACAGAAGACACATACATACATACATACATACATACATACATACATACATACATACATACATACATACATACATACATACATAATTTGACTAGAAGTTAAACTGCACTATACATCGGGCTGAACGTATTGTTTAATAAATAGTTAACAATTCATTCAAACTGTCAAAATGCATTGCAATGCATTAAACTATAGTAACATTGTGTAGAAAACAGTAGCATAAAAATAAGGATGCAGCCATGGCACATTTCTAGCAACCTTATCCTGGATCATACGTCTTACTCCTCCCTTACCCGATATTACTCAGTTACAAATAAATAACCGTAAGTCAACGGGATAAACAGTATTGCAATAATTCCTTACTTTGCAGGCTAATACGTGAAATCCGTTCTTCATTCGGAATGTAGCTCAAGACGTCATTTTTGTTTTTCCCGCCTGGCGCAGCCAAATCACGCACTTCCGGTCTCTTCAAATTATACCAATCAATCCAGTCAGAAAGACTAGGACGGGAGTAGAAAGATGTCTGCGGGAGTACTACGATGTCTCCGGACACTGCTGCGGCCATTTTTGTTGTGGTTCATTTTTCCAGCGTAAGAAGTGTCATGCAGAGGGCTAAACGTAACATTTTAGATGCCTTTGAGTTAAAGTTGAAAATAACTGATATGTACAGAATCCTGGAAATATTTTATTCGCAATCTTATTATAATTTTACAATGTTTAGAACTGCCCTAATAGAAAACCTTATATAACAACTTTACAGTAATCGCACTTCTTGAACAGTTAGATTAGCGTATGTATAACAATATTTTCTAGCGGGAGACACTGGAAATGCAAATTTCTTGATTGAGGTCCCAATAAAAATGAATTCAAATAAGATATGAATACATATACTTTCTCATGTGGAACCAATAATATGTAATGTTTGATTCACATTTTATCAGTTCTGTTATTTATCATCCATGCTATAATTAATTTATAATAAAGGATTTTAATCAATTATGGGGAATACAAATGAATTCACTTCATACAGTCTCATTTTACAGTCCAATGTGTCTTGCTTAAAGAATGTATAACAAAAAATAAAAAATCACCCTCTATGGGATTATTTGTCTAGCTTCCATGTCTGCTCCTTCTTATTATTATGCCCAGCATCCATGTCTGCCCCTTGTTATTATGGCCAGCCTCCATGTCTGTCCCTTGTTATTATGGCCAGCCTCCATGTCTGCCCCGTGTTATTATTGCAAGCCTCCATGTCTGCTCCTTATTATTATGCCCAGCATCCATGTCTGCCCCTTGTTATTATGGCCAGCCTCCATGTCTGCCCCTTGTTATTATGGCCAGCCTCCATGTCTGACCTGTACTATGTCCAGCCTCCATATGTCTGCAGTTTATATGTCCAGCCTCCATTTGTCTGCCCCTTATTATTATTGCCAGCCTCCATGTCTGTCCCCAATTGCCAGAGCCAGACTCCACCTACCTCCTATTGCCAGTGCCAGCCTCATGTTTACCTCCTATTGCCAGTGGCTGGCTCCATGTATGCCCCCAAATGCGAGTTCCAGCCTCCATCTGCCCCCTTAATGCCAGCATCCATTTGCCTCCTATTTGCCAGCCTCAAACTGCCCCCTTAATGCCAGCCACCCAGCTTCCACCCTTAATCCACCTGCCCCCTATTTGCCAGCCTCCACCTGCCCCCTTAATGCCAGCCTCCACCTGCCCCTTAATGCCAGCCTCCACTTGCCCCCTATTTGCCAGCCTCCAACTGCCCCCTTAATGTCAGCCTCCATTTGC
>WWET01001079.1:311920-325264 GCA_011038615.1 Limnodynastes dumerilii | reverse complement strand
GGGCGTCGATGGACACCCAGGTGCAAGAAGGCACAATAAATTATTTATATTTTAAAAACGCGTGGGTCGCATTATTTTCACTTGCCCTGGGTTCCATCAAGCCTAGTTATATATATATTTATTCATAGATATCTATATATATAGATATCTATATCTATCTCTATAGATAGATAAAGACACACACTAACTTTAAACATAATGAATGTGGTCCCTTTTACTTGTTCGTCTTGGGACGCCTCTGCATACTACCTGGTGACCAGACTGATGCTGGAAAGAGCAGCGGGACACAAGCCCACGTAACCCTCCGTACATTCCATCCTAGACACCAGCAGGCAGCAGCGCAGACTCCACCCTGAGTTTAGGATGGTCACGTGGTGGTGACATCAGCCAGGTCCTTTCGCCCTCTTGGCTCTCCAGCATCCAGCATTTGTGAACATGGGGGAGCAGCGGCAGGCTCGGGGCCTCTTTCTGTGGGCGCTGAGCGGGATCTACCTTGGTGCATTTCTATCCTTCTATACGCAAATACCAGGCATGTGCATTTAGTTTGCTCGTCTGCATTTGGTGCCACGTTTCTTCTCGTTCTCGAATGAAGATGCAAAGCCGCCGCTCATTCTCCGCATAGCCACTATTTCTTATTAGGCTGTGCTTTGTTACTATTGCCATGGGATATAAACTATGCATTTGTGCTTTTTGCATTTCTATCATTTAGATAAACTTGAAACGTGTTATATCTATAAACCATTGAACCGTATGCAAACTTTAATACTTACTTTAGTGTCGATGCTTGTATTGATCTGTGCAAGGATGCTGTCAGTTCATAATTGTCATGTTCATTCATTTATTGCTAGTTAGTCTATGCATTTAATTTCTATACTAATATCTTTCATTCTGAGAGCTTGACAGTGGATTTGCTATTAAATTATACACATAACCATTTATATATTAACCATTTGCAGTCTATATTTCATTTAGTAAAGAACGTAATATTAGGTTGCACTATCCCACTATAGTACATGTAGCTAATTTCCTAGTATTGTAACATGATTTTGGCATGGACTGATTAAAGATATGCAGTACTATTCCCCAGTGCAGCTGTTAATAAATAACTTTACTATATCCTGCTATCAAATTTTAACGTCAGTCATCATGCACATAAAAAATAATATATCCTATTTATTTTTAGTAGGCTAACAATCCTTACTAATGCTATTTGATAATAAGCAACATATGAACCATTTGTATTTTATTGCAGTGGTTGATTAGTAACAACTATTGTAAGCATGGATGTTTAAATTTGATGTTTATTATGCATTGTGAAACATGCTTAATAGGCTTTAATAGCGTCTATTCTAAAAATTATGTTGGCTAATAAACAGTTTCTGGAAGGCCTTTTCAATCGCTTTACACACACACACACACACACACACGAATTTAGCAGACTTTTTTTTTTTTTTTAAAATGGGCTATAAAAGTTTTTATAATGCTGCGGACCTACTTTTGATAGTAATATGTCACGGTAACTCCGCTCTTTGCACTGTTAGTGTTTTGTGCCAGAACAGATTTATTTATTTTTTGGCAAACCCTGGCTTTATGTTAAAGTTTTCTGCAGTATTCTCAAAGTATCAACATCAACACTTGATATTTATATATTTTTCTCTTATTAGTTATTGTTATAATTATGTTGCATTATCCATGTTATGTATGACTACATCTGTTTTGCTTCCAGGACTGTATGGACGTGAAGGAATCTTACCTGCCTGGAAGATGCTCCGTTTTACTGGTAAAAGTTTATTGGAGCAACTGAAAGACTCTCCAACATTGCTCTGGTTAGGCCCTCGACTGGGGTTAGACACAGAGCAGGGCATGGAACTTATTTGTTTACTTGGGGTTCTCCTTTCTATGGGGGCACTTCTTTTCAACTGCCTTCGTGACAGCTTGGTGTTTCTCCTGCTCTGGATCCTGTACATATCCCTGTATCAGGTATGTTAATTATAGTTCATGAACATGCTTGATTTATAAGAATTGGTTTAGTAGTAACCTTTTGTGTTTAGCAAAGGTTACTACTCAGTGCTTAGGTTTCTGTCTTTTGTAGTGGTGATAGAATAACATGAAAATAGACTATTCTATCTAGCCATATGAGAGGTCCTAATAAACGTATTACAGAACAGATAGGGAAAATGGGTAAGTTTCTTTAGTTTCGACTTTTGCATGATCTAAAAAAAATATTTCCACAGTCCTAGCTATTTTTTTAGGTTATCATCCTGCTTGTCATACTGTGCTGTTTTTGAAGCACCATAAACACTTTATTACTGTACTTGTAATTAGCACTCTTACTTTATTAGTGCTTACAGGGTAGATCCAGACCTAAGTGCTTGTTACGTTTCATCGCGTGGCGTATTTTTTCTGCACTATTTTCTATGCGTATTTTCTATGCACTAAGCACTCCCCTCGCCTGTATGTACTTTGGCCGCTTTACGCTTGCCCAACCCTACCTTAACTTTTCATAGCGTAACTACCGACATACGTAAAGGCTTCACGTACGTAAGTGCCTAAGCACGCCCATACTGCACGATTTAAATGCCTCACCCCGCCTTCGAAGTGTAATTACGGGTGTCGTATAGATGTCACGCCCCTTTGTTCTAGTTACGCTGTTGATACTAGGCTGGTAAGTACATTCAGAATTATGTGGTGTAACATCTGGCGCGTGCATGCGCAGTAAATAGTAATGGTTTTACGTCAGCGGCTAGCATAAAATCGCTCGCGCGCGTAGTTTAGGATCTGGCCCTACTGCTCCATCTTTTTCCCATACCACTGCGAGATACACACTCCTCTTTGAGAATATGGGTATCATAAGAAAACCCTATATTTAACTATTCGCAATTACATCATATGTTGTTGGTGCCCAAACTGAAATGTGGTATTATATAGTGCTTAAAGTAAATGTTATCTTCTGTCTAAAATGTATTGCTTGTCAGTATAAGTTCACGAAACGTGTCACACTCATTGCTGTTCACATTTGTTACTCCCTTTTGGCTGTGCAGGTTGGACAGGTCTTCCTTTATTTCCAGTGGTAAGTGATTGAATGTATTTGTGTCGCTCATCCTGTATCCTTATGGCAAGAGCAGCACATGACTTATCTGTGTACATTTTATTTCAGGGACAGTCTTTTGCTAGAAACCGGCTTCCTGGCAGTGCTGGTAGCTCCATTGCATGTTTTACGCTCAAAGACAAATGTCTGGGGTGCTCATGATGGCATTACGTTCTGGCTAATTCGATGGCTGTTGTTTAGGCTTATGTTTGCATCTGGAGTTGTGAAATTAACAAGCCGATGTCCTACATGGTGGGGACTCACAGGTATGAACAGTGCTTAAATGTTGCACCCTGATTCAGAGCTATGAAAAATGTGCTTCTGTCTACTTCACTGATCAATTCCATTTTTAGACTATTGGCTGTTCGTTGAGAAGGATTACCACTAAGGCAGAAAGTGGTTAGGATACTTTCCATTTAATGAATGACAAAAGACTGCCTTTATTGTGTGTCTGTACCACTTACAATCTGTTTTCGAGTTAGGGCCATATGGTTATGTTACAAGGTTTTTTTTCTTTTAATCTCTGTTTTTATTTCCCCTTCAAATTATAGAAATATTGAAAACATGGAGTAAAAAAACCCCTAAACCTCTGGCACTTTAATATAAGTAACACTTGAACTTTCAGTGGCATGTTAATTTATGCCCCTTTCACACCAAAACCCTGGGTCTTACATGGGAACACAGGTTTAACAAGTGTTTAAGCGTTCACTCAGCACCTTTATCCCAGGTAAATCCCGGGTCTTTGCCTTTCAATTATCCCCAATTTACATACTTTTAATGTAATCTGGGTGGCATAATACAGGGACACTTTTTCACACTGCAGTGTATCTGGGTCCAACCCGGGAATAACCCTGGTAGCGACCAGAGTTGTGGACCCAGTGCTCACAACCTGGGTTGACCCATTCACACAGACACCAAACCAGGGTTATTACCGGGTCCATGCCTTGGTGTGAAAGGGGTATTAGACAACTATAATAAATGTTTTTATTTAGGGGAGTGTTCCCGGTAGGGTTCCTATGAAGCATTCCCTTGTACAGTCTGCAGACTAAGGGTCCGGTGTTTCCCGATATTTGATACCGCGCATGCGCAGTTTCTTTTTCACGTAATTTACGTAACTTACGTAGATTGCGTATATGCAGTCTGAAAGACCGACTTACTTTGCTGGGAAAGGTGTTTACCCAGCTTAAGAGTGGATTGCCAATAGTGGGGTCTGACTCTGACTTTTTATGTAGCTGACATTTGTTGAGATTGTAAAGTAGACTATATAGTTCAGTGGTACTAAAACTTTACGCACTTCGGCAGGAATAAAGGGGAAACCAGGAAATGGGATCATGATGGAGAGTCAGAGTGTCTGGACTGATTAGGGGTTGGTGTAAAATGGGTGGTAACATCTGTGAGGAGATGTAGGAAGAAACATGGATGATAACCAGTCTGGTTTAAGGTACCAATTGTATATTTTATATATGGCTCCTTTTTTGTCACAGTAGAGAATTTGACAATAAGGAGCAATACATTTTTCATTTGTCAGCAAAGATGTCAGGATCTTCTGAGGTGGCTCAAAATACTAAACCTGCTCAAGCCATTCTTCATTTGGGAACAGATTGTGGTAACAAAGGTTTCCAACTTTCTGGATATGGGAGCCGGGTTAGAGCAGAGTAAAGGTTTTTCTACTTAAAATGTAAATAACCTTTAATCCCATTGCAAAACACTGGGGAAATCAGCCATGATCATGTGGTACATGCTCTGTTCTCCTCTTATTACCAAAACTGTTTATAAGCTTACATTATCAGGTAGCTTAACAAATCAGGTTAAGTTGATTTCATATAGACAAATGGTCAGGGGAGAAGCTGACTATGTAGAGTTGGACAAATAAATCTTCTGAAAATACATAGTTTACACTGTACAAAAGTGATAACATCCAAACAGGAACATTTTTGTATTTCCCAGTTACATCCATGTCACCCTAACGTTTAACTTTTTTATCATGTCATTTGAGACTATATTGTTGCTGAACACTAATATATGAATTGTTTTTACCTGTCTCTTCTAGCTCTTACTTACCACTACGAGACCCAGTGTATTCCTACTCCTATTGCCTGGTATGCTCATCAGCTTCCTGTGTGGTTCCAGAAGCTGTCAGTGGTGGCTACATATGTGATAGAAATTGCGGTGCCATGGCTTTTCTTTCTTCCTTCACAAAGGCTGGCTCGCTTCTCATTTTATACTCAGGTAAGAGAATTGCCATTTGTAACCTGTAACCCCGCCTACAGAGTCCGGAATATAGTATGTTGCAGGCTGTGTTAAAGTGTGTTAGTTTTGGTATGGTTTGGTTTTGCCTTGCTTCCTTTTTGCTTATAAGGTTTGGGGTTTGTTAATGACTTACACCTTGGAGCGTGATCCAGGTTGGAACATTAAAACAAACACCTCCTTTCTTTTGGCAAAACACAACTCATATTATTGAGGTTTACATGCAATCTAGGTGTGAATGCATCTGCAGCTCTGGATTGGTATATAAGTATGACAGGTTGCATATGGACACACAACAGCCAAGCATAAGCTAGTTATGTTCCCAGATACCTTCCTCAACAATCCAAGTGCAGGTGTAGTTTACCATTCTGTATAATGATGGATATGCACACCATTAAATTAATATAAAATCCAGTTTAAAAAAACAAACAAACAAGCGGCACAATGCATAAGAAGCATTTTCATACATTTGCAAGGGTACGTAGACATTTGCTACAACATAGAGTCTACGTTCGAATCTAGGACACACCCTTTGATATTGCTAACTAAACTGAGAACTTTAATTCTCAGTTGTGTAAAGCTGGCTCAACACTAAGCGTCTTAAAGTTTCCACTCGTTCCCCTAGTCCAATATACACTTGCATGTACCATACTTTGTACAGTATGTAAATGTAGGCCCCTGTTTACTAGCTTACTATAATTTTTTTTTTTACGTTTTTTTTTCTTTATTGTACAAGTAAAATGTCCCGAGATACAGAGCATATAATGGGCAAGACATATATTGCCTAGGACATTAAAGAACATTGGTGGATGGGTAGGGGAGGAGCAATTGGAATTGCAAATCAGGAAGGTGGGGATAGATTAGGTAAGTGGGACAGGACTTAAGTTGGGATGGGTAAGTAGTCAGGGAGAAGAGGTTATCGCAGTCACAAAGATAAGATAGGTGTTGTGCTGTTATCAAGAATATTATACTAATTTACTATAAGACTTAGCAGCGGCTGATATGTGGAGGCTAGCATAGCTGAATTCCTGTCCATATCCAAGAAAGGGAAGCACAGAAAGAATGACCACGAGTTGTTAGGAAGGAGAGAGGGTGGAAAGTCATGGACATTGACCCAAAATTGTGTCAGATATAAGCTACCATCTATAATAGTTTGTAAGTATCTTCTTTAATTCTGGTGAAAATAGAGGACTTTGCTACCAGTCTCCCACAAATCTTTATCTGGGGGGCCAAGTTCTTGTTCCCATGGTGTCTCATGTTTATTTTGGGAATCTATCAGTGGAGAGAAGGTGGCTATAGATGGCAGAGCTTATAAAAAATTTCTATATGTGTCAAACTTTTTTGTTTTTATTGTTAATCTGTATTTCAACTGCAGTTTTTCCAATTTTTAAGGTTTTGCTGCAAGTTCTCATCATTCTCACTGGAAATTATAACTTCTTTAACTTGTTGACACTGGCTCTCTGCTTTTCTTTGCTGGATGACCAGTATTTAAGACCTGAGCAGAAGGGAAAGAAAGCTCATCAGAAAAGAGGTGATCACATTTTCTCAATATAGTGCTTATGTCTTATTTTCACCAAAACATAAAATATATAGCTGTACTGCCTTCTATATAATCATTTCATTTTATGTGACTTTAAAACAGAAGTTTAGTTTGTTTGTTTTTTAAACAGCTTCATGCTATAAAGTCGTATTTCTCTTAGGAGCTTACATAGTCTCCCATGTGGAGCTGATTTTTATCCTGTTTTTGGCCCAGATTCTGAACTAGGATTGTCATACAGCGGGGTTCAATATGTGTGTCCGCTTAATTTCACCCGTTAGTATTTACTACGCATGTGCGCAGCAGATGTTACGCCACGTAACTCCTAATGTACGTACCATCAGCGTAAATACCAACGAAGGGGCGGGGGCATCAATACGACACCCGTAATTGTGTTTTGGTGGCGGAGGGAGGCATTTAAATTACACAGTGTGGGCTGGGTTTGGCCATTACGTACGACCGAGGGGAGTGCATAGTAATTACGCTACGTGTTCTAGCGTAACTAGCCTGTAGGTCTCGATTTGCTCCAATGTGTAGACAAGACAATCTTACGCAAGAGCTAAAGCAAGTCCTTACTATACGATTTAACCAAAAGTCCAGCCTGATATGCATATAAATTGCGCACGGAGGTCTGGCATGCCCACAAACCAGTTCTGTATATCCAGGACTTCTGTGCGTAACCCTGGTACTGCGCATGTGCTGTCTCAATGAAACAAGCCACTTGTGCGTCTGGCATCTGTAGTGTAAATATGAACAACTAGAAAACAAAAGACGTTTGTAGGAAACATCTAAGACACGACCTTTTGTGCACACACCTATGTCTAAAATAAAAGTCACACTGTGTCAAGCCATAGAAAAAGTCAAATGTAGTAATAAAACATATACAATTTTATTATGTAGTATTAAAATTAATATATGCAAAATATACCATGTTTTCACAGTATTGTAGTCCAAAGAACCGAGTCATTAAAGTGCAATAGTGTATCACAGTAATGCTGATGCTCTGTTGCACTTTATTGACAGTCCTTTGGCTTACAATACTGCGAAAATGTGGTATATTTCGTATATATTAATTTTAATACTACATAATAAAAAACATAAATATGTTGTTTTTTTTTGTTTTTGTTTTTTATTACTACATTTGACTTTGACATTTTCTTTGGCTTGACACGTTGTGACTTTTATTATAGACGGAGGGACATCCAGGATGAAATGGCAGAAAGACATTCAGTTACACGGGCCAGCACAGATGGTGGTAGATCAGGGGTGGATAGGTAGATTTGTGTATCATCTGCATAGAGAGGATATTGAAAGCTTTAATAGTTGTCCAAATGAAGAGGTATAAATAGAGAAGAGTAATGAACCCAAGACTGAACCTTGTGGTATTCCAACAGATATTGGAAGGTCAGGAAATGTTGATCCAGAAAAGTGAGCACTGAAATAGCAATTAGAGAGGTAGGATGTGAACCAGGAAAGGGCTGTGTTCTGAAAACCTAGTAATTGTAACATTTGTATGAGAAGAGAGTGGTCAACAGTGTCAAAAGCAGCAGAAAGATCCAGTAAAATTAGAAGACAGTAGTGACATTTAGATTTAGCAGTGATTAAATCATTGACCACCTTGGTCAGTGCTGTTTTGGTGGAATGTTGAGAATGAAAGCCTGACTGAAGAGGATCCTCACACATCCTTGTGTGAGGAGAGGAAGTGAGTGAGGCGAGTGTAGGCAAGTCTTTCAAGCAGCTTTGAGGGGCATGGAAGCTGTGAAATGGGACTATAATTTGAGGGAGAGTTTAGGTCTGAGTTTTGTTTTTTCAGAATTGGAGTAATCAGTGCGTGCTTGAATAAAGTGGGAAAGATACCAATCTTAAGAGAAAGATTACAGGTTGTAGTTAAGGTTGGAATAAGCACAGAAGATAGACACTGACTGACTTGTGAGGGTACAGGATCAAGAGGGCAGATAGTATAGTGGGAAGAGAATAAAAGAGCAGAAACTTACTCTTCATTTGTGAAATTTAATGAGGTTTCTAGTGCCTCAGAAGGAAGGGTGTTGGATAATATGTTGGTAGATGAGGAAGGAGGATAGTTCCTGTATTCTCTTGTCCTCAAAAGTACATTGCAAGATCTTGGGCATTTATGGAGGTTGGTGAATTGTGCACAGGAAGGTTCAGTAGGGAGTTAAATGTACGAAAGATGCGTTTGGGGTTAGAAGCCTGAGTAGAATTGGGAGATTGAAAGTAGGTTAGTTTGGCATTGTCCAGGGCTGTTCTATAAGTTTGATAATTGTATAAGATATATAAGTAAAAAAAATTCAGGAGAGCAAGATTTGCGCCAGCGACGTTCTGCTTTGCGGGATAGTTTTTTAAGGTTTCGTGTGTCATAAGTGTGCCACGGCTGACATTGAAGTCGCCGTGGTACATGAGGGGTAGCAATTTTACTTTTGGACTCCTGTTTCGTTATATTAACAAGTCTATTTGAATACTTTCCTGGGTAATTTATAGTGAAATAAGAAGGTTGTGACCCTAGTTTTGCACACCGTTCTAGGATGATTACCCCTTTTCTTAATTAGGTAGTTGAACTGCTTACGTCTGATAAGTTCTCAGAAAAGAAAATGCACACAGAGGTGGAGCTATACGTTTTCAGCAGTTTCACTGAAAAGATGTTTTTTTTTGTTTTTTATATATACAGGCCATATATTCTCCATGAAATCTTTGTTTGGGCTAATGGATCTCCTAGTTTTTGGTTTATTAACTTTTTTTACTGTAAAATACTTTGATCTTCAGATCAACTGGGAAAAGTATCGAGTGGAATCTACAACAGGTAGGTGGCTTCTTTAACATTTTATATTGTGTTGTCAATGTGCAATGTAATTGAATGCAGTTGCTTTTACATTGAATTCTGGGAATTTAACCGGTCTCCTTTAGGTGAACAAAAGCATTGAGATTCTTAACAAAAAAAAACAGACACCACTTGTACACATTGCCCCGTTCCCTCATGCTTTATCAACTTTTCAATGAAGTCATTCTCTTATCTCTTTACATAACTGTATGTATTCCAAGGTTATTCATACCAGCAGGGCAGTATGATTGGTTCCTGAACCAGCTGCCATTAGCAAGGTTGACTCTGAATATATTGATGTTCTCCCCAGAAAATGTTGCCAGTCGGTTGGTATAAAAATTAGGTGGGTGTGGGTAGCGATTAATATATATATATTAATATAATTAAAAAATGTTTTATTATAATTTTTTAAATTAAGCATTTCAGATGGTAACAGTAGATAATAAACAAATCACAATTGAAAAAACACTATTGTGTTAGCACATTGTAGGTAGCGTGCTATTTTGCAATAATAATATTGGACCAAATCCAGACATCCGTTCCCACTGCGGAGCTGCTGGCTGGCGCTGCACAACAGAAAGAAAGCAAGCGCAGCCTCAGAGTGCACCTCCCTAAAAATGCACAAAATTCTAAAATTGACATTAGTGGCCCATTAGCATTAGTGACACACACAAAATAAATAGATCCCGATCTCCCCCTATTGTCTCTCCAGCTATCAGACCTCCTCACTGTCACTTGTGTATCAGCCAACATCCAATTCACAACCCTCTCTCTTTAAAACATCTCTCCCCTCTCATAATTGCTGTGTTTGCCTTTTGATCACACACACCACAAGTTAACGCTTGTCATCTGTCAGCCACTGGTTGGAGTTTTTTCTCTAACACATTGTGAGTTTGTTTTTGCACCATATGATCATGGCTTCTACAGCCCAAATTAAAAGTTGAAATACCAATCTTTTAGTACACTGACAAAAAAATATTATTTTCCATATTAGCAATAGGTCTGGGGAGTGAGAAAAATAGATTACCAAAACCTTTTATTTTGGGGGTTCTTATTTATTTAATCCATTTTTACATTTTCCTTATACTTATTAACCATGTTAAAATTGTTTCCCTGGTCAGGGAATGGCGTTATGTCTTTCATATATTTTATGGCAGTCCATTTTTTATTTTTTTTTATCTGTAAATGACATAGCTTTTTCCTACTAAATCTCTGTATTCCCTCTACTACAGCATTTACTTACCATGACTTCCTTAAGTGGCTGCGCACTCTCACCTTTCCATCTATTTGGATAGCAGCTGCCTCACTGGGATGGGAGATTCTCAAAGGCATGTACAGGTGAGCTCATGTTTTGGCACAATGTATGACATGGACTGTTTGCCAGCTGTAATGATATAACTGCTAAAACGTAAGTTCATGTCCTAATACTATGGTTCAGGTGATTCAGTTATCATGATATTTGGGAAACGTAATTTTGGTGTGAATGCTTAATTTTAGTTAGGAATTTCCAATTCTCTGCCTTGTCTGTATATTCTCAACAAAAGCTAGCTTAGATGGTGGAGGTGCACACCTATCTAAATTGTAATATGCTGGCACTATATAAAAACCTATTAATAAATAAGAGGTTAATATAGTGGGTGACACTTATCCAGCAACCTGTAAGTGTAATCTGAAGAGGAAGGCATTACAGAGGGTCAAAGCTGAGCATCTGTGGCAGAGAAGCTACAGTGAACTGTTTGGTGATCAAAAATAAACACTGATTAAACTGAAACTAAATATATAGTACAAATAGACAATTTTTATTATTTTTTTTACCTAATGCACCATTTGTCTTTATTTGTTCATTTTTATATTGTTTTGTGATGTGTTTATTTATGGTCATGTTTTTTTCAGTAATTGTGTTCAATTCCTTTCTTTTTCCTTTGTTTTTGCTTTTATCAGGAGTGCAGCTGTGCATGGTATTTTCTGGAAGCTGTGGGCAACGATACAATGGGTTATATTCACCTGTGCTGCAGTTGGGATGTTCACAGTCAGTTTGGTGAGATAGGTTGCATTATTCTCTTGACCTCCATGGTTTTTTTTTGGCATCAGTAGAGTCATGCAGAATATGCTTAAAAAAAAATGTAGAGAAGCTGGATCCGAATAATATCTTGTAAGACTGGGTTTAAGATCCTTACCACTTGAACCTCCCTTGTTTTTACTAACTCTTTTCTTCTTTCCACTTTGTTAGTCCTAATTCATTGTTTTCCTTCCATTACCTAGGTACCTTATACATATATTGATTTTGAATCCAATGGCCTGCTTTGGCCAACTGTGCATCGGTTGTTTAAATCAGTGGACCAATACCAGGTTGTGAACTCTTACGGTTTATTTCGAAGGATGACTGGCGTGGGAGGCCGGCCAGAGGTTGTACTGGAAGGAAGTTATGATAAGCAAACATGGACGGTAAGTACATTTTGCAGTTGTGATCTTGCACACTTGATTCAAGGATTAATATGTATATAATAGAAGTCTTTCTTACATGCCAAGCATCTTATAGTAATTATATCAATGTGGCACATGATAATCATCATAGTTTTCTGGTGCTTTCTGTTCATTAGTAATCTGATGATATAATCTTCCATATTATGAATTAAACAGGATTTTTTCAATGCATGTTTGCTTTGTTATAATATTTATTACAATTTCTGAAATGGATCTTTGCTAATTGATATTATCCTATGTAATGTTTTCATCATTTGAATAAATATTTTCCTTTTATTTGGGAAATTGGTTCTTACAGGTTTGTTTGTTTTTTTATTTATTACTACTGGCCTCAAAAAACCTTTCTAGCTTCAATAAAAATGCTACAAAACCCTTGGTAACGCAATAAAAAATGCATGAACTCACAGCCTCAAGCCCATTGCAGGAGATTTGCCTGCTGTCCCTGGATACCAGGAGGAATGTCTGAATTTTGAGAGAGGTGGCAACACTGCCCCTTCTGCCCATTTGGAACCCTTGATCTCCCTGAACAAAATAGTGACCACTAATGATCTCCAACTCCCACAAACTCCTTTTCACACTGACCCCATGCTATTTGTTCGCAATATGCTGGTATGGTTGTCCATCTCTACCCCTTATACAACTTCAGGGTTATTTCTTTTTAGCCTTGTATATAATTTTCCTCTACTGAGGTCCATGCTTTACATTTTCTTACCAGTTCACCATTGTCTTGTGATCTTCTATCATCCATCTAAATCAGGGGCATTTTAAGAAGTCAGGGGGCCCTTGTGCAGGATTTGTACATGGGTCCCCTCCCCCCTTACCTGAGACAGGACTGTTCTGATTCACGGACCTCAAAAAGGGCGGGGCCAAACTGCACTGTAAGCCCTGTCCCTTTTTCGCCCCGACAATAGGGACAGTCCCACCGCAGGGGAAGGGGGGATCATTTGGCATCCGTTTCTTCCCTTCGGAAGATCTTAGAGGGAAGAAATAGATGCCGAATGGCCTCCGTTCCACTACCAACCCTGGGTGCAGGATGAATGTCCCAGGGCCTCCTGTTCTGAGGGGCCCGTGTGCACTGCACACCCTGCACCCATTATAGATACATCTATGATCTAAATACCTTGATAAACTTGTCACCTGGCATTTTCTCTATTT
>WWET01001079.1:284858-297542 GCA_011038615.1 Limnodynastes dumerilii | reverse complement strand
CGTACAGAAGACACCCTTCCTATTCTAACTATTTGCATTAAAAGTAGTCATGTTATCAACACTGCATAATACTAGTCACAAATGGGTTGAAGCTACAATCAGGTGTCCAGATAATCGTCCTCACAACATTAACAATTGCCAATACTGGGGCTGTTAAAGTGTACTGTTTGGTAATGTTTGGGCCTAAAACCGAGGCAAGATTAGGGCAACTTTAGAGACTAACATTTCTATGTATTTCCACTAGAGTGCAGCAGTAGAATGTAATGTGTTCTTAGCCTTTAGTCAAAAATATGTTTATTTTTGAAGCTTTTGTTGGTATTTAGCATATTTCAACAATTCAATAGATCCAATTTGGAATTTACCACAATTATTTGTTCATACTGTAGTACTGAATTAAGATCAAGAGGAGGCAAAGTATATCATCTTGACTCAGACGGTCACCAGCACAATATTCTAGGGCAAAACTTGTCTATCAAGCCCTGGTAATAACTTCGCAGGATCTCCACGTCTGGCATTTCTTCAGTTTTTGTGTACAAATCAAATTTACTGTTGGAAAATATGAAATGTATATACTGCATTTAATGTAGGTCATGTGACTATAATGTCAATAGATTAAGATTATCACAATTATCAAATCAAATGACCTTTACAGACACTCTCTCCCTTCCCGTTTTATTTCCTCTCTCTTCATCTCTCTCTCCTCCCTCTCTCTTTCCATCACTCTCTCTCTCTTTCTATCTCTCTCCCTCTCTCTCCCCCCATCTCTTTCTCATGTTTTATCATGTTTACCTAAGACAAATGAATAAGAGCCTTTCCAGCATGCCCCTGTAGCTATGACCTTATATGTTTCCTCACTCTTCCCCCAAACCAAACAAGTATAAGGCCAGTATGCACAAAGCTGACTGGTGTGACTTTTCATCCTGCACTAACAAAGCCTAGATAGTATATGACTGATAAGGTCATTCATTTGATAATGTCAGGCCAGACTGACCAAAAACTTCCTAATTGAAATACAACTTTACATTTGACCAGCATATAATAAACAGAAAACGAAGGCTGGCCTCTTTGGGCATAGCAATCGAAATCCCAGCCAGCTCGCAACTGGCTGGGAGAAGTCTGACTTTTCGAAAATCAGACTTTCTAAGCGGGGACCCACACCCTATTTTACTATATTGGAAGGAAGTCATTGATCATAATAAGCATAATACTTGGAGAGGGAAAGCTGTGATCACAAACTTTTTAAGCAAAACTGTATTGCTTTAAGGAATATAGAAATTGGCTGGTATGTTAAAGTGGACTGTGCACTGCATTTCCTTCAAACCCCAAGTTGATATTTTTTTATATTTTTAAAAAAAGATAGTACCATGTACATCAACATTTCTAAGTTATTTATTGATTAATTGTTTAATTTGTATGGAGTAAAAATAAATTAAATAAAGGCTCATATTTGTTATACTTTTAAAACATTTAAATATAGGAAAACCATAAGAAGATTAAGAAGGATTAGGAACTTTCTTGTCTTTAATACTTACTTGAATTCTCGCACCCAAGGAAGCATCTTAAGGTCTTTCTCACTACAAAGGTGCATGTAATCCCCTCCTGTGTGCCAGGGGTAAAATGAGTGGAACCTAATCATGTACATACCCTGAAATGTAAAGATCATTAAATAACAGGCAGTGCTCTAAACATTTTTATCAAAAACACACCGTTACATTCAGGTGTACCTTTACATTAGTATGCAAGGAGGTTTAGCGCCACAGACTGTTGCAAAGTTGTGGGCCATAAATGTGTAGATATTTATAAATTAACATGCAAATCTACATTAGAAACAACAAAACAATCTGGGCCCGCCGTCCATTCACCATAATATGCAGCAAACCCTATGAGGTGTCTGTTAAGACATGATCTGTGCCAAAACAGCAAGTTGCACATAATTGTGGGGCCACCTTATGGGGGGAAAAGAGGGAACTGAGATAGAAGGGGTTTCTGACATGCCTGTTCTTTACAATCCACTAATTAGACCAGGAGAACTCTGCAGGTAAATGTCTTGACCTTGTAAACAATGGGCCGGATTCACAATCCCGGACGTATTGCACAATACATCCTTAATTTACCGATAATAGCTAATACACATGTGTAGTAACTATTTTACATAATCTACGTATTGTTTTGTAACGTAGATTGCGTATATGCGATCTTAAAGACCCCCAGGGGCTGCCTTTCAGGGATTGTAACCTGCTGGGTGCCTGCTGCACAAGCCTATCCCCACCATCAGTGGCTCTAGTGAATACCAGGCCCCAATTAGATTCCACACTCTGGGAGAAGTCTCGTGAATATATATATATATATCTCAGTATATTTGGATGGCTGCAGTAAGTGACTCCTAAATTCTAAAATAATGAGCATGTTGTCTTAATTACAGTTGCCTAAATCATCAGTTGCTTCCAAGTTGTCCATCTCCAACATTTTACTGTCATTGGGCCAGATCCAGACCTACGTTTCATTGCGTAGCGTATTTACGCTAGCGTATTTTCTATGCACTCCCCCTAGGCACTCCCCTCGCTCATGCATACTTTGGCCGTTTTACGGTTGCCAGACCCTACCTTATCTTTTCAAAGTGTAAGTACTGATGTAGGTAAAGGCTGCACGTATGTAAGTGCCTAAGCACGCCTGAACTGTACGATTTAAATGCCTCTCCCCACCTCCGAAGCATAATTACGTGTGTTGTATGGCTGTTACACCCCTTCGTTCGTAGCTACGCTGTTGATACGTGGATGCTACATACGTTCAGACTTACGCACGCATGCACAGTAAATACTAATGGGTGATTTTACATCAGCGGCTAGTTTAGGATCTGGCCCATTGGGCCTGATCCAGAGCAACGACCGCAAGCGAGCGTACGACGAGCGTATGCGAAAATTCGGGAAAAAATTCGCAACGCGCATGCCCAGTATGACAGCTTCCGGTCGCCCGGGCGTCATGAGCGAATAGCGGGCGTATTGTGAGCGTATTTTTCGCTCGCGGGGCGTGCGTTCTTTACGATGGTCGGCTGGGCGCCCGTTTTACTACAGGGAGGCGGGGATAGCCATTTAAATTGTACAGTATGGGCGTGCTAAGCCCGTACGCTCAGCGTATTTTGTGCGAATTTTCGTACGGCCGACGGTCGTACCCAGTGTAGGGTATAGGCGTCGTATGCAGGTACTTTACTATGGGAGTGTTAGGGGCGTGTATGGTTTTTCGCACGGTCGAACGTACGCATTCGCCCGTCGTGCGAATTTTCGTAGCGCTGGATCAGGCCCATTGTGTCTCATCACCTAATGTGTTCTCAGAAAAATCCTACAATACTTAAGTATTGAGATATGCTGCCTATATCCACTGCATATGACCTTCTTACCTCCTCAGGAATGGAGCACTGGTTAAATGTCAACACTCTATACAGGTATTCTACAGAAAGCAAAAGAAAAAGTGATGGGGACAAGTCATTATTTAACATAAATTAAACTTTGAGCTCTTATAGACCGCGTATACGCAATCTACGTTGCAAGAAGTAATGTAGATTGCGTTACAAAATTACTGCGCGGTAGCACTTTTCTGAAAACTTCAGCTGCAATTGCAATGCGGCCGGAGCTCTGCATACAGCCCATATGTCCCAGATAGAATGTACAACACCGTTTAAAACAAACTTTTACTGGGTTCCAAAAACATAACATATTAAAACAATGTAACATACAAAACACTGGGCCAACAGAAGGAACTTCCCATACCCCAGTTTAGCAGAGTTGCCGTGTATCAGTCAGTCTTACTGGCCCGTAGGGACATCCACACCACGGGCAACAGGAACAGACTTGGGGCCTCATTTATAAAGGTCGATTTGTCCTAAATCACCATAAATCGCGTGATTTGACCCTCAAAACTCACATCGCGAACTTATCGTGCTATATGAACTATATTTGACCTCCTCCCCTGTATGCCGCTGCTGAATAGTCAATATATTTGCTGGTATACTATTTATGTTATTTATTTTTCATTGTCTTTTATTGTATTTTACATTTCCCAGCACTTTCCTTATCATCTCTCCCCTTTTTCTGACAGTACGACAGGCTTCAGCAACTTACAAGTGGTCGAGGGCTACCTTAACTTTCCCCGCGCGTAACCGCATTGTCACGCCTATACTGTACATTAGTAGTCTGTGTGCATGCAGGGCTAGTGGTGGACTCCTGCATGAATCAGTCGGAAGGTTGGGGTATATGTGTGTGTGAATCATGCGGTTAGATTTCACGTGCATATTTTTTCGTTCTGGGAATGCGCAGTTTAAAAAATCATAAAAATATGCATGTATATATCACACTTATGTATCTGTGAATCTGGTCCCAAGTGTATAACAACGGAGGGGACCTGGGAACGGGAAAGCTCAAAGCCAGGTACAGAGGGTGAGGGTGAGAGGTGGAAAACTCAGTCACTCGGCAGAGGAGGAAACGCTGTACCCATCAGAGACCGCAGCTGCCAGTGTGAGTAGCAAGCTACTCATGCCACACACTGCAGACACACACGGGGCAGACAACAAGACAGAGCAGGCAAGGGTAACAACAGGAGAACTCAGGGCAAAAACACAACACGATCCAAGGCAGGAGCACAAGGAGAACACGATTAGAACGCAGGCAAACCAGATGCTATAGCCGACAATGAGGCTTCCCGGGCCCACCAATCAGCTGCAGCACTCAGACAGGGCTACATGATTAACTGACAGCTGAGGGAAACCTGACACATTAACCCAGACAGGGAACTTCACAGACTGCCAGTATTTCTACTGCAGCGTGTAACAACTATGAGATGTTTTATAAAGTTTAATATAGTATCTGCCTGTCTGTCTGTCTATCACGGACTGACTTGGGCAGGTATCCGCTCTGGGTTTCCAGGGATGTAATAGTGGTGATTCAGCAAGGTAGCGGAAGCTTGGGGCCTTAATATAGAATTTGCTTATGAGTCAGTGGGCAAAGGGATTCAGGACTGGAACTGGAGCAAGACTTGACTGGGCCAGGAGTGGAACTGGAACAAGACTTGAATGAACCTGGACTGGGCCAGGAGTAGAACTGGAACAAGACTTGACCTGGGCTGAACCAGGTGACATGAACTGGAACAGGATTGACAGTCTGCAGACAGCTCAGGTCTTGAGGCTGGAGCAATACTCTTCAGTCTGTTGAAGATGAACAGTCTGCAATAGCAGAGGTCTTGAAGCTGGAGCAATACTCTGCAGTTTGTTGAATAGGATAACAGTCTGTAATAGCAGAGGTCTTGAAGCGGGAGCAAATACTCTGCAGGCTGTTGAACAGGATAGACAGTCTGTAACAGCAGAGGTCTTGAAGCTGGAACAGTATACTGCATGGGTAATCAGACTGAGATATGCCTGAAATCAGAGTTCTCACAAGAAACAAGACAGGAGCCATGCACCCTGAGTGAACAAGTTGTTCTGGCACTGAGGCCTAAGTACTTTGGGTTTAAATAGAGTGTTCTTGATCTGGATTGGACAGACAGGTTATGTGCTTCTCCTGGCTTGCTGCTTCAGATCATGTGCTTCTCTTAGCTTGTTACTGGTTGGCTGCTGTAGATCATGTGCACAGATCCAAGATGGCAGCACCCATGCACTGGAGGACAGCAGCGTTTGGTGTCAGCAATATACAGAGAAGCATGCGGTGGACATCATGGATGGAGCTGCCACTACTGAGAGTGGCACCTCCGTGGAGGCAGATAGAGGGCACTCCTGGAGAGAGCCGCTGAAAAGCGGATCTTGATGTGGTAAGTCCTGCGTTTTGTGACTCTATCTATCTATCTATCTATCTATCTATCTATCTATCTATCTATCTATCCTATCTATCTATCTATCTATCTATCTATCTATCTATCTATCTATCTATCTATCCTTCCATCCATGTTTTATATGTATCCTATTATGTGCACTAAAGAAAAAAAAATGTTCATGGCTTACCAGGCTCTTGCCCACAACTTTATTTGTTTTTTTCCCTTCCCCCTAATACAGCTTTCATATCACCACCCTGCAATAACCCAGTTTTTTAAACCAGGGTTATTGCAGGGTGAATTGTCGTATAAAAAAAAAAACTCTGCTGCAAGTCATGCTCTTACATGGGAAATATAAAAAAAATCAATTATATAAAGCCCAGTAGACCAGAAAAGAGACACACAACTACAACCAGAACATGTGGTATTTTCATAGTAGTTGTGTGTCTCCTTTCTGATCCGTCTGCGTTCCTGCTATTCAAAGGTATGAATTAGTAGCTGTGTGTCTCCTTTCTGGTCCACAGGAACGCAGGCGGACCAGAAAGTAGACACAGAACCACTAATTCACATATATTATAATTTGTATATTATAAATTATAAAATTAAAGTATATTACCATCATGGCCCCAGGACATAAGGACATTTTCTAGTCCACAGTTAGGTTCATAGATTCCATATTCTGTGCTGTATAAGAAATATTATAATTAGTGGTATGTTGCTTTTCTGAACACAGAGCCATTTTCAGAACATGGCTTTTAAATAGAAGGACATCAATTTAATATTCTATTCTATATAAGTTATGTAGCATATATTCAATAATATTTTGTAGTGGGTTATGTTTTCCTTGTGCCACATTTGATTGGTGGCTAAATACCTGTGCATTCAAGAATTAGGGAATAAAATAATGGTGTAGATGTTATAGATGTCACAATGATATATAATCACCTGTACACAGGGTGTTGTGTGTCTGGATTGTCTTTAAACGTTGTGTCACCAAATACAATGGATTTCTGGAATTTACAGCCAACTGGAAAAGTGTCACCAACAACAGCCCACTGCAAGGAAGAATTGTCACGAGTTGTCTACAAGGCAATAACCAAGTATCTATATATCTATCTATCTATCTATCTATCTATCTATCTATCTATCTATCTATCTATCTATCTATCTAATCTATTTATCTAATCAATATATAATGTAATCTATCTATCTATCTAATATATATATATATATTTTTTTTTTTGCATTGCCCTGTGAGATTTACATGCTATTGTATTCATTAAGCAACATATTTCACTGATTATATAAGAATATATACCTGTGGCTCATTTTCCAAGGCCATAATTTTTCCAATATCATGCAACAAACCAACCAACTGGAACCAGTCTAAAGGAAGAGATTTTTGTTAATATGTATGTATATGAATATTAGGATGCAGAAAAAAATTGAGATTTGTGACAGAAAATCATTAATTATTATATTATCATTCAAAAAAGATATATATTGTGCCTTAGCAATACTCAATGAATGATATGTGGATAGAACTGACGCAATATACCTTTGTCTGGGTGAGCCTTGCGGATGCCCTCTGCAGTTTGGTATGCATGAAATGAGTTAGGGAAGTCCACATCAGGATCTGATTCATCCACCAGACTATCCAGCAAACTGAGAGCTTCCATAACACTCATCTTTTTGTGAGTACATGAACCCCAGTAGGCATGCTGAAAAGACAGATGGACTCCTAAAGATGAGTTTCCTCTATTATTGTATACCAGTCAAATAACTTAATATAATACATCTCTAGAATGAATTTTAAACAGTCTACATGCACTGGGAGCCCACACAATACTTGGCACCAGATTCAGAAATTTTCAATGACATCATTTTATTCTTGCTCTTATTATCATATAGCTATTATTTTATTCATCAGCAACTGCTCTGAGCATTGCCATATGTCTTACCGTTTTATTATGGACTTCCATAAGTGACATTCCTGCCTCTGACAAGTTTGTCTGGATGTCCATATAAATGCCTCATAAATCTAGATCTTCCAAGACTAGATGTAAAACCGATTTTATTTTAGTTTTGTCACAATATGGTTTACATTTTATACAGTACTAACAGTTCGTCACCAGATTATCTATCTGTCACACAAAGTAACACTTTTTTTGGTCTGATGGATGGTTTGAAACTGAATATTTCCATATTCCCGCTTTCCATATCCTATTCATTAGTGAACTTTATTGGCTATGAAAAGCTTTCAATTTATACAACATTTCCCATGTTACTTTCTTATACTTTTACTTTTTTACTTTTTACTTCTTTACTTTCTTATATTTTAAAATCAGAATTTATATTTATTAGGTCCATTTATCATAAACCTAAATATACCCTTAATATAACAGAATATTTAATGGTGATCAAAGGTAGCAATTAAAAATACATTTTAGCTCCATTATGTAAGAAGAAAAGAGTTGACTGAATACTTTTGTTGCCACAACAGTTCCACTCAATCTAATCCTCATAAATGTATAAGCCTACATACTCATCTTCCCGAACCCAATCCACTGTTCAGAGTGCCTCTGTTTCCTTCACCGGCAAAGAATTTATGTGCTGCCACCACAACATAGAAAATGATTTACAAATGTAATGATAAGTTATGGTTTCATAATATGGGACCGTGTTCACACCTATGTTAGTAGGTAATCAGTTAGGTAGATCGCCACCATGTGGTCTTGCTAATGCCGCCTCGGGTAGTGTTTAGTCAGAAGTGGGAGGGGGGGAGGATTTAGATTAGCCGGGGAAGGGTGGGGGAGAGGCATTGTTTGCGTGTAGTGTCCTTCTTAAGAAGGGAACAATGCACGGTAAGATAAGGTAGCTCCAAGGCACTCTTAAGTGCCATAAGTTACCTAAAAACGGAGGGCATGTAAGGGGCAGGACGGGTGATTTAGGTGCGGTACTGTCACTCTTAGGTGTGAATAAGTTTCATAGGTCTTCTCTGTCTTGTAAACTTGATAACACTTTAATGTATGTTTGGGTATCAGGACCTTAGTCTATTAATTATAATATATACCAAGAAAGTCTAAACCCACCAAAAACCAAATTGTGGTTAGATCCTGAACTAGAGACTGTTGCAGAAGGAGATGACAGGCATGAAATACAAAGATAAAACTGAAGTCAGTTCATAAAGCTATATACCATGTAGTAGTAAATTGTGCTTTCTATTAGACAGAATGATATTCAGCCAATTTCCTAATAACTATATCCTTTTGAAGAGATTTTGGCTTATGACTGTGGTGCTCTCTCACAACCAGTTTAGGACAAGCTAGGATAACAGTAACATGGAGGAACTGTCTACAGTGCATATGTCTGTTAAAGGAACCATCAATATACATTGACAGAAATGTATAGTAAGATGAAATGTCTTCAAAACCCCTGCTTTATAAGTACCTATGTATCACTGATGTTGTGTATGGTATTTATCCACACCTCCAAACCATGCTAGTTGCCATGTCCCTCTGCCATGACTGATTTTGTCTCGCTCAGAGCAGAGACTGGTAGTTATAGCTATTTATTGCTGCTCTGCATAGAAGATCAGCTATGTAAGGGTGCCTGAGCAGACCAATGCAAATCAGAGGGGAGAGTGACTTTTAAGCAGATCCTGAGCCTGGTCACAACCCTTCATTTTCTGTGATCATGCCCCTTTTTTGTTTATGAATACCATTTCATGGGGCAACTGGGTGCTGGTGACTGACAACTGTAATACTTTCTCCTCTTACTATTAGCCAGACTTTTCATGGTGAAACTTATGGGTTCCTTAAATACCAGGAGTTAAATATAATATTTACACCTACTTCTGATTGTTAATTTCATACAAATGTTGTGAAAGTCTATCTGAGCTATTATTCCTTTGCATCCTTTTTCTGTACTGTGAGCCTGACAGCCTGAATCTGTCATATATTGTATTGTGTCTAACTTCATCTCAATAAAGAAAATTTTAAATATATAATTTTTAATAAAGAATTAAGCTAAATATATGAATAATACTTAGCTTTGGCTGGTTGTTATTGCTTGATAATATTCAACAGGCTTCCAAGAGACCCTATCTCGATTGTTGTCAAGCTGGATAGGTCAAGCGGGCACTTCTGCAGTCAGTACCGTAAGCGAGGCTGGGGAGCTGACCTTGTTCTAAGACCTGTATACCCCAATAGCAACAGAGCTGGAACTTCCTACCTTATTAGGGTAGCTACACAGCACAAACTCAGGTAGAAAACCCAAGTTAATATTACCACACTTTTAAGGTGCAAATTATTTAAATCTTACTTCAATCAAGAACGCTTAATAGTGTATCCTAAAGAAACTGAGAGATACATCCATACTGGTTAAAAAGAATATTCATAAAACGAAAATACGACACATATAAAAAATTCAGCTCCAATAATTCATTAGGATTAAACTCACATTCCCTCCACAAATATTGACAGCGCTTGTAAACAATGGACATGAAATGCAACATAGTATCAAGATCTTACATTGCCTAATACAAGCTGATACATCAGTGGTTCCCAAACTTTCTCAGTTCGAGGCACCCTTAGGGTCTCCATATTTTTTTTCAAGGCACCCCTAAGACAAAAATAGAATAGAATAGAAAATAGAAACATTCCACGGCACCCCGGTGAGAGCGTCGCGGCACCCCAGGGAGCCGCGGCACAGAGTTTGGGAACCACTGCGATACATACTTTAATAGGAGGGTCAGCATAGAAATATGGAGAGACACCTAAGATACAAAACAGGAACCTTTCCCTATAAATTTAGCGATCTCTCTATAGCGCTTCACCCATTCCGGGTCCGTAGCTCAACCTACACTATCTAATAATGTGGTCTCTTCACAATGAAGAAGGAGCTGAATGAAGACGGCGGTCCTGTGCTGTCCCATAAACCTAGACTTCTAGATCCAGATCAGCCCCAAAATAAAAAAAAATAAAAAAAAAGGTAAAAAGGTAAAAAATAATAATAAAGTTGCATGTGGAAGCTTAAGAAGAGGCAGCAATGGCCAACAATTGTTACAGATGGCCCTATTTTATACATACACCCCTTTAGAACCTGTTAAACATATGAAGCATAGAGCAATGTAAATTCAATGTGGAAAAATTAGGATGTAGACTCTTTATAACAATGAACAGTTTGATCTTTTGTGAGTATGCTGCAGTTGGTATTATCTTTAAGTCAATAAAGATTATAGGTCAAATAAAATGCAAAAATAAAATGATAGATCTGGTTCTTAATTTTCTTACAGTAGAGCCAAATTGATTAATAATGTAATATTTACACAGATATGAAAAGTATATATTTGACATCAACGATATGCTCTTTAAAAGAGTGCAGCATTCAGAAAATATTAACATTCAATTCATATTTATAAATAATATATATATATGCTACACCGTTTGTCAAGGCTGCCAGGACCAAAATGATGGGTCTGAACCAGCATAACTGCTAGTACTCTATAAGAAAAGATGGTCACTGACAAGTTAGCTATTAAATTCAAAATATGCAGTAAGATATATAATGGTAAAGTTTGTTGTTATGTGAAATATAGAACAAACTTTTTGTCAATGCAAACACAATACAAAACTAGCTGCACAATATCTGCTTCCTTCTTTGTCAGTGCCAAAAATGACTCCTATTACGCTACGGAGTTCAGTCCAAACTTTTTATGTCGCCTTTATTGCTAACCCATCTATTCTTCTTTCTTCTCCCACCTTCAAGGCTCCATTCACATTGTTCCTCACAGCTGGAACTCCCTCTTTTTGCGTACTATCAAGCCTAATTCTTTTAATCCATTGACACATGTAATACATGGTTGACGACTCTCCCAGAATATCCGGGAGACTCCCGAAAATTGGGCAGGTCTCCCGGTATCCTGGGAGAGCCGGCAAATCTCCCGCAAGCCCCCCAAGCCATCAATTACTATACTAATCCCTAGCGTTACTAGGGATGTGCGGGGCTTGATGATGTCATCAAGCCCCGTTCATCCCCTGAAACACTAGAGATTACAGGAGTGATTGACAGGGGCGGGGCTTAAAGACACAATTTGCATAAATCGCGTCATTAAGACCCGCCCCCTTGTAGAAATCCGTGGCTTCCCTCTGAGTCCTCCCTGGGGGAAGCTCTAAAAAGTCGGCAACCCTGATGTAATACCTTTTTCTTCCTCTGAACCCTTGATTGTTATTGCTCAGGTATATAAACTTCTACACTCATATCCTATTACCATCTTCTTTCCTTTGTTTTCTCTTAATCAGTTATTTTATTTATTAAAAGGTTTTTATATAGCACCATTATTGTATGTATGTACACCTTATAAATATGCATCTTTTATAGCATTTTTAAAAATAGTTATACCATGACTCTATTAATTATAAACTGCATCATCAAAAAAAAAATTACTGCCTGTCATGCAATACAAATTGAATCCTAGTAATTTCCACAATAAAGACTAAATCCCAGCAACCACCATACAATTATGCTACATTCTATTGACTGCCATAAAACACACAATGCATTCTATTGACCACCATACAATGCAGACTTCATCCTAGTGACTATTATACAATACACACTGCATTGAAATGACTGTCATACAATACACACTGCATCCTAGTGACTGCATAATTCTTTTAACCTTAATGCAATAAAAAAGATATACTTGTAATCGTCATAAAATACAAAAATCTATCTTTTAAGCAAAATACAAAAAGAAATGCAGCTTTGTGAATAGCTTAACTACACAAAAATCATTTATATTATGACACACAATATCACATCCATCATAAGTGAACCCACTCCTTAAAATCGTTTACCCTTTAAATAATCAGTAATATATATATATAT
>WWET01001079.1:246724-284462 GCA_011038615.1 Limnodynastes dumerilii | reverse complement strand
TATATATATATATATATATACACACACACAGGTATAAAGGGGTGCTGGATAAAATTATTTTGGATGCCTTGGATAACAAATTGATTCCCAAACATATATTTGAATTATGAATACTGATTTCCCTTTTACTCCGTGTTTTTACACACTGACAAAAATCACAAAGACCCCCCACATCTCCCGGGAAGACCGATTATATCGGCCAGAGATTCTTTGTTTCAAAATTCCTTGATCATCAGTTACAGGCCTCGTTACAATGAGGTAAGTCTTATATTAGAGGCACCAGATTTCATCAATAAAATTAATAGTCTACAAACCATTTGTCTGAACTCCTGGCTTATAACAATAGACATTTGTAGTCTTTATACATGTATCCCGCATGCAGAAGGTCTCAAGTCTGTGGAAAATTTCTTAAAGAGAGATACACAGAGATATACATTTCTTAAAGAGAGATACACAGTATGATGGCATTACACATTATAACAACTCTTAGAAAAAACCCTTAAGCAAAATTATTTTTTCTTTAACAGGGAATATTTCCTTCAAAATATTGGCTTTGCGATGGGGTCCAAGAAGGAGCTTATTTTTATGTACGTTTCATAGATGACATGTTTATTCTTTGGCAATCAAGTAAAGAAACATATCTGGAATGATTGCAGTTTTATTGTAAATTTATTTTCCAACACCCACAGGAGTAGGTGCAGCGCTTATCTCACCTGTAGTTTTTTACTTATTCTGTTAATAATAACCTTCTTCTATTACGTTTACATTCAACATTGATAACCAAAAAGTACATCACCTTGATGTTCTTGTCTCTTTAGATGATGGCACGCTGCAAGCAGAAATTTACAACAAATATACTGATTGGAATAACGTGCTTCAAGCCACCTCGTTTCACCCTGTGCCACTCAAATTTGGACTGCCTTATTCGCAGCTATTACGGATATGACAAGACTTTGTAAAAAATGATGGCTAAGGTACGCAGCATCCCTAGATCAGTAGCTTTGTTGTCAAAACCTAAGGATAACATACAGAAGGTGGTACCCTTTGTCCATACTTATACCCAAAAACATGCCATCATTAATAAATCAATGCACAGAGCCTGCAAATCTCCTGCAAATGACTTGAGGACCGTGGTTTAATAGAAATCAACGCCTCAAGTCCTGCCCCATCATAGTATCCTAGTGTTTTTAGGGACATGGAGGAACTTGAAGCGATTTGCACCATCAAGCCCCGCCACCATCTCCATTAAAGCTAAAAATGATTATTAATTGTCAAGGGGTAGGGCTTAATGAAGCAATTTGCATAAATTATGTCATTAAGTCCTACCCCCTCCATGCATCTATGGCTTCCCTCTAGGATCTCCCAGAGGGAAGCTGCTAAAAGTCAGCAACCCTGCTCTAGGGGCAGCAGCATCTGAAAAGGTAGGGCTTCACCCAGAGATTGATGACACAGCTTGGAATTTTAAATCAGAACCCAGCATCTGTCTTTTCTGGCAACTGCCCTAGTTCGATCGAGTCTTGAGGCACCCCCAAGATTGGGATATTTAGTAAGCTATTCAGAAGAGAATAAGGGAACACTTTTCTACAATTTTGTAGAGACCAGTTTGCATTGGTTTTCTAGAGTTCTCTATGTATTTATGCTAAACTGTAATCCACTATATTGTCATGCATTCATTGTGTATGGTGCTGCAGATCCATTGTGATACCCTATAAAGGGATAATGGGCCGGCTCCTGACCTCCGGGCGCCTTGCGGCCATCCGAGGTTGGTACGGCCAGCATGGTAGCGGGGAGTACACGCCCTGATCATAAAGGGGCTTCCCCCGCCCCATCCCATCTTTAGCATGTCTATCTCCGCCTTCACGGCGGAGATACAACATGCGTAATAGGGGGAAAGCCCCCTTTTCGTAAGTGCCGGTGTACGTAACTAACATTGCCTACGCCGGCGTACTTACAGCCGTACTTACAACCTTCTAGGCAGGGGAATTACATATGCGCTGTACGTAATTCCCCTGTCGGCCATGGCCCAGGATCTGGGCCAATGTTAGTAATAATTATAATAATGACAACAATTACTCAAATCCACTAAAATACTATTATGATTTGTAAATCTGTACCTTCTTGGTACATTCGTTTTTCAATTCATTAAAGCAAAGTAAAGTCTAATTTTTGCGTAGAAATTATTCATGGAGGCCAAATATTTATTGATCAGGTCATTGCAAATGATACTTTAATAGACTTTCTTCCGATTATTTCTGTTGAACTTATATACTTTAAGTTAATAAATTACTACCACTATGTCATTCAATTCTTTGTGTGATACTGAAAAGGTCAATTGGCTTTCAGCATGTTAACGCTTCCTAATGCATGCAATGAGATGAAGTGTGGAACTCAGGACAACATCCTGCAATCAGAGAATGCTGCTCTCAGACTTCACGTCATTAAACATAATAGTATGCTTGGCAGTATTGAGCCTGTGCATAGGCTAAAACAAGTCAGGATAGTATACAGCAGATGGGAGAGAAGAGCTAAATAAAACCTTTAAAAACAAATATTTGTTTTGTAAATTAAATAATATCTAAATCTAATCTAAATACCACTCAATTCTAGAATATATATAACCAATATTGCTTGTATAACTAATACTAATGTTGCTTGTTACCTTTATGGTTGTCATCAGCCCTAACAAATCAATCAGGTATATATTTTTTCATTTTTTTCATTTACACTATACAGTTTAAGTCTCCGTAATTACATACATCTCACCTTCTCTTTCACAAACTCCATAGTTTGGTATGTGTGCATAAGAGTGTAGGTCATTTTCACTCGGTCAACCAGAGGGCCATCCTAGGAAAAGGAGGTTTAGATTACAAATAATCTTGTATAACAGTTTATAACAACAAGTATTCACAGCTTTATCCCTCCTAACCAATTAGGGCCTGGTCTATAGTCAAACATATGCCCAATGCTGCAGTGCATCCCTGCGCTGCATCGTACTGTACATGCCCAGAATAAATGTGTATGCGATTATAGCAATCCAGATCTGAACACAACTCACTCACTCAACTCACTGGACAGCTTTAGCCCAGAGGGGTGTTCCACTGGAGAGAAGGGATAGCCACAGTAAGTGCAGGCTCACACAAATGGGTGCAATCAAGACCTGAATGCAGATATAGGTACGCACAATGTATGGCTAAATATGTGCACCAGATATAATACATGTTTAGGTCCAGGTAGCTGGCACTCTGAGGGCTTATATCGGACCACTTAGTTAACATTTAATGAAAGCTATGGAAATGCTGCTAATGCTGTGCGTTTTAATACAATTAATTGTATTTAAAGTTAATTTAATTAACAGCTATGCTCTTACTACATTTATATTGTCAATTAAGCACCCACATCCAGTATAACCATCATTTCCATTAGATATACAAGGTACTACCCTGCACATACATTTTGCTCACCTGGGAAAGGGAATGTATCTGCATTGTGATTGGCTGTAATTTGTCCATACACAACCTGCCATTCTTGCTTAGGGATTCAGACCTGCAGTGGCGTATGTGTCTGGATCGCACCTAAACCTTACATTTTTTAAGTGGGGTTTTACTAAACACATGATATATTTGTTTTTTGTGTCTATATCAGGCCCTTAATGGGGGAAGAGGCTGGTAGCTTTGGACAGTGCTCAGCAACTCCTAGCAGTGTATTTATAAACAGTGCGCAGCACTAATGGACTAAATACTGAGCGCTGTCTTTAACAGTCAGGCTCTGACAGAGCTCTGTGGGTGCAGGGTAGGCAGTTGCCACGGCTCCCCTTCTCTTCCAGATCCCATAGCAGCTGCACTCCATGTGTGCATGGTAGTTACTTACTGCACCTGTCCCTAAAGGTGCATTTCAGCAGAGATGTACAACTCCAGGTACACTACACACACTGAATGAATACCATTTAACAAAGAAAAGTGAAATGGAAATTATTTTGAAACTGAATACATGCTTAACAGTAATATAGAAAAAATTCACATTAAATGAATGGTAACAAAAGGAGGTCTAAAGTGGTAGGAAATATATATTTTTTGTGTTATACTCACTTTGTAATTCCTGTATTGGTGACCCTCAATCTCTGGTCGATAAGTCAGGGAAGGATCCTGTAAACAGTGTAATAATGTAGATTATGTAAAAAAAAGAATTTTTTTGTGTTATCATTTACAAACATTTGGGCTTATTTACAATGCATGCTCACCACCAATATGTATATCTGATCTGACCTATTCAACTTATACTTTCACCTTGAAAGGTTTTTGCATAGTGTGTATGATGACATGATCCTTTCAGCAGATAGTTTCAGAAGATGCAAGTGTGTATCATGGATTGGTTGCTGTATCTGCTGTAAAATTAGTGTATATCATAGATTGGGCACTGTATCTGCTGTAAAATGAGTGTGTATCATGGATTGGGCACTGTATCTGCTGTAAAATTGGTGTGTATCATAGATTGGGTGTTGTATCTGCTGTAAAATTGGTGTGTATCATGGATTGGGCACTGTATCTGCTGTAATATTGGTGTGTATCATAGACTGGGTGTTGTATATATATTTAGGTGGTTTTATTTCAGCACCGAGCACTTTCCTTTCAAAATTGTACATGTCTTGTAGGTCTAGTGGGACCTATTGTGCGAGTGGCAGCTAGTATTTTAGGTGGAGTGCCATCATACCCATTGTAACACATCCTATACCAACAACTATTTTAGGTTTAACTTTACTGAACAATATTATAGACACTAAAAATAGTGCTCTTCAGAAGTAATCAATGGAAGTTACTTACCAGTTAGTTGACAAGGAAAAAAGAACATGTCTAATCAGGGAGGTTATAGAGGATTTTTTACAATGGATTGATTAGGATTAAACTTACTTGTGGAAGCTACCACAGTTCTACTACACCACAGCTACAAGCTATGTGATGACCTCCAGTATAACGCTCCGATATCCAGGTACATTGCATAGTGGACACACACACTACCCAATAATTGCTACTATCTCTCCACTGCCCTCAGACGATCCTAAAGGATCAGTGGGCCGGATCCAGAATTAAGAAACACGGCTGACTTCCATACATAGCATACATAGAATTGGTATTGCCCATTCCATATGCTAGGAGATCATAACGGCAGGACGGACCACCCTCCTTGCCCACCAAACCTGTGCAAGTTGGGCGGTGGGGGCATTTAAATTATACAGTAATGGCTGGTCTATAAAAGTGTAACTGCTGCAAAGTCCACATGTGAGAGGGGAGTGACAGAGGAGATCACTCTCCTATTCCATGTGGACGTATAGACCTCTGTGTATAAGGGACACCCACAGAGGTCTGGATCTGGCTCTATGCTCTTATCTCTGGATCATGTCCAGTGTGTTTCTGAACAATAAGACCGGTCAGTCATTACTTGTCACTTTGTATGGGATATGGCCATCATCAGATCAGTATTTTAGTCAACTAATACTAAAGGCACATGATTTGTACAGCAAAGGTAAGTTCAATGGGACCCTCACTCGAGTATTAGCCGAGGGGGCTTTTTCCGCATAAAAAATGTGCTGAAAAACTCAGCTTATACACGAGTATATACGGTATGCAGATATGAAAGATACTCACCAAAAGTGTCTTCATCCTCAGGACTACCCGTCAGGTATGGAAGCCCAGGAGGTCTCTGAGATGCACAAGGAAGGAGAAAGAGATTGAATGGGTCTAATTTATGTGTCTGATTATGTAAGAGTGACAGTGGTTCAACAATTAGTGACCCTTTAACCAGAGAGTAGGGCAGAGGTAGAGGACTTTCTGCTGAGTATTTCAGGCCACTTTGGATTAGTGAATTACAGCTTAACCCTTTCTGGAAAAGCTGTTAGTACTCTTGAGTGGTGATAACTACTATTCTTTAATAGCATTCTCTACTTTGAATGGTATAACAATTACAATAACTATTGTTAGTTCCTAAAAATCTCTTATACTGTTAATCACGGTCAACATTTACACTGCATGCATATGTGATTGCCCAGTATCTCAATTAAAAGAGCAAACACCTGAGACAACAGTATAAATGCTGTCCCTGATATGCCAATATCTAATAAATGTTAGCTTTTTACACTCTTGCCGCCGAATAAACGTTTGGGAAATGTCGGTGAAGTACACTCAGAGGGACTTCAGTCTATGCAGACCTCTATTGCTCTGTCTGTGAGGCCATCATCCTGGGACTTATTGTAGATCTCCTCATAGTATGGTCGTGCTCCCTCCTCTGATTTTATGTGTTCATTTGTCTGTTTAATGTATAAAATGGATTAATAAATATATAAAAATTTTACTCTAACACGGTCTGTCTGTCTAAATACCGAGCACTATGGGTACTGAAGAGCGACAGAAAATCCTGTCCCGCTCTGATTGGAGAGGACCTCTGATGATTCCCTTTTAGAAAATAAAGACCACACAATCAGAAGTTTTGCTACTCTTTTATTATCTTATACTTCGGGACTTGAGATGAAAGCAAAACAATTCGGGACTGATCTCATAGAACTGTGAGTTATTTCAACCAAGTTTTGTCCAGACTTTGGATCTCTGCACAGTAATACCAGGAAAAGAACTTGTAAATCTTACGCAGTATATTTATCCTTCATATGGTTCCGAAAATTGATATTTAAATGGGCTAAGTCTTTCTGAAATATTTTTTTTGTATATACTCACCTATTGTATTTTAATTTTTAATTTATTATTCATATTTGGATTGATACACTACAGCACTTTATATTTATTCCTTACCCTGAATGGATGCAGATCCTTGCCTAAAAGTTAAGGTAGGGTTCTGGACAAGTAAGTGTCAAGAACTACTGAAAAAAGAGAGTGACAGGGGCATGCACTACCCACTTCTTTGCGTATTTACAGACCCCTACACGTATGTTAAGCGAGTGTGGGTATGGATCCAGCACAATGGGCCGTATTCAGAGATCCGTTTTTTGAAAGAACCCATATATACGCACAGCCGTTGGCAACACCCATGACACGAGTGCCTCGACCACCCTTATATCTAAGTTGTCAGGGTATAATCAAATATTATGTGTACAAATTAAATATCTGTGTATAGAGTGACCTCTGTTTGGCCAGGGTCTGGTGATTCAGGGAAATACCTTGAATGTAGTGGGGCAGAACAAGGTGGTCAGGTTAGGGCCCTCTTGTAAATGGATCAGTTTATTAGGGGGGTCATAAAAACTAGATTTCTGCAGAATATCCTCTCCAGACCCCAAACTGTCATGTGTCACAAAGGTGGGGGCTGTCTGGAGAGGAGCAGGTTTTGGTCTTTAAAAACGTGTGTATGATACATACACAGGGTTCACTTCATGAGATCTTCTGGACGGAAAGAAGTGTTCCATATTCCCCAGTAATCTGCTAATCTCAGGCAGGGAAGGTTGTGTGTAAGTCTTTCTGTGTTTTCACCTGTTTATTTTATAAGAAACTGTTCTGCATATTGTATGTCTATTTTGTTATTCTCTGTAACTAAGCATTGTGATTATTATCATATTAAATATCAATTAATAAGTTCATGTCGCTGTGTTCTTACGGATTCACGTGTCAGACCAGCTTGGTTATTAAACGCTACTGAAGGGTAACAGAAGAGGTCATTCTGGGTTGATGATAATTCTGGTAAAGCAAAACTGTGTGTGATTTGGGTAAAGGAGAACTGAAGGCCTCCTGTGAATAGTGTTGGCGGTGGCAGTTCATTCCTAATAAGTCATATTTGGGGTGAGAGAAGGGGCATTAGTCAATGGAGAACAGACCAGGTGGCTGTTGTGATTAACCCCTTGAGCCCCTGATAAGTCACGAAAGCCTCAGGTGAGGTCAGGGTCGTGACATAAGTGTGCATTTATGAGAGTATAATGCCTCCGTACGTGCGTATCTAACCGTGCCCTCAAATGGTCATTTAAATGCCTCCCCCCACCCACTTACACGTGTCTTTCATTGGACTGATTATAACCATGCCCCTCCATACGGATCTTCCCACGTGTGATCACAAGTCCGTGCCTAATGGACTTCCGTGCGTAAAATCAACGTAGATTGGTACGCATGCGCAATTCATTGGATCGTAAAAATACACACGGGACTTCCTGAAAAAACGGATCTCTGAATATGGTCCAATAACATCATCTCTCATGAGCTTTTCCCAAGAGACCTAAAAGAGTCAACCAACCATATTGGTAACTCTGTTGTTTCAATCTGATTACCTTCCTTTCTTTTATCCACTGACAGAGATACATACTGTATATCACATTGGGGTGTTACAGTCACCAGGTTTTCACCAGAGCCCCTGATGGTGGGGATGGATTTGGCTGCAGGAGAGGGTCAGGTTGTGGCCCCCGGTGATAGCCCCCAAGGAAGATCTGCAGCGAAGGTGCCTGCCCTGGAACCGACTCACAACCAGGAACCCAGACACAACAATGATTCTGCAGGAACCCTTGCTCACAGGACAATGAGTCAGAATAGTTTATAGCCAAATAAACACAAACCTGAGCATACAAAATGATTGGCAGACATACAAGATAAAGGCTGGAACCCACAGACCAGATACTGAGCAGAGGTAAGGTAGGAATACAAGGTAATCAGGACCCACCTGAGTGGACAGAAAAGACAGGACTCCAACAAGCACCTGAGAAACAGCAGGGTGGTAATAGCACGGGTCAGCAGGTAAATGGGAGGCTGGCACTGGAGGCTGCAATATAATAATAAGCACCCCACAGGCAGGGTACAGAGGATAGATACACGCCACATGCTACTCACTGAAGCTGACAACAGTGGAGGAGTAAACACAGAGGAATACACGGGGCGGAAGGAAAGTACCCAGAATGAAACAGATAAAACCGGGTTCCACTGGCTGAGGAATGACAGACACAGCTGACAATGATGGAGGATGGTACACTCAATGGGATACCCACACACTGCGAGGATAGTACACACAGCAGGATACACACTGCGAGGATGGTACACATAGAAGGATACTGTCACATGCAGCGGCTCGCGCCGCTGCGTTTACCTAGTGAAAGGACCTCTCTCCGCTCCGTTGGCTCGCCGTTCCCGCAGTTTTCAGGCTCCGCGGCGGGCATCGGTGCGGCCGGCGTCCCTCGCTGCTCTCCTGCGCCCACGTGAGGAATGGGCGCCGCCATCTTGCGCTGCATCATGTGTTCCCCGCAGCAAATCGGATTCCAGGCTGGGGGAACACGTGTGCAGAAGAGCCAATCCGGTGCAACGGTGGGGTATTTAAACCCCTAGCACTGGTCCAATGGTCCCAAATCTTTTTATCTTCATAGGACCCTGGTTAGAGCAAGTCTGCTCAGCTTCTCCAAGTATTGTTTCCTGTTCAGAGCTGCAATCCTGTCCAGTGCTGCAATCCTGTCCAATGCTGCCATCCTGTCCAGCGCTGCCATCCAGTCCATTGCAGCCATCCTGTCCAGTGCTGCAATCCAGTCCAGCCTTTGCAATCCAGTCCAGCCTTTGCAATCCAGTCCAGTGCTGCAATCCAGTCCAGCCTTTGCAATCCAGCCCACAGTTGGCATCCTTACCGCTGCACACTTCTCTACTGGCTACACTCCACGAAGTCTGCATCAGTTAGAGACTTTCTACTGCGGTTCTAATACCTTTAGTACCCCTCTACGTGTGTTAGACCTACATGCAGAGACCCTGCTTGAGGCCAGCTAACTTCATCTTCAACTCTACTCTCATCCCTTCCCTCCGACCCGGGAGCAACCCAGAAGTTCCCAGATCCGTGATAGATACACACTGCGAGGATGGTACACACTGCGAGTGTTACGCTAATCAGGGTAATCTCTCTCCGGACAGAGCAGGTAACAGGAAACACAAATGACCTGCGAGGATGGTACACACAGCTGGATACACACTGCAGAGGATGGTACACACAGTGGGATACACACTGCTGAGATGGTACACATAGTGGAATACACACTGCAGAGATGGAAAGTACAGTGGCAAAAAACAGAGCTCTGAGTAGATGGAATGAACTCAGAGCAGGCACAGAAAGTGAGAAGAGGAAAACTCACAACACTCGACAAGGAGGACACTGTACCGGACAAGGGAGCCCAGCTGCCAGCACGAGCAGCAAGCTACTTGCACTGCACACTGAGACCCACAGACAGGGCAGACAATGAGACAGAGGCAGGCAAGGGGAACAGAAGGTAAACAGAGGATAAACACCAAAACGAATCCAAGGCAGAAGCATGAGGAAAACACACAATCAAACGCAGGCAGGACACAGGAATACACCAGACGCTATAGCCGACGGGAGTATTACCGGGCTAAACTATTTAAAGGACCTCCCACCAATCAGCAGCAACCCCAGGCAAGGGAGACTAATTAGCAGACAGCTGAGGGAAACCAGCCACTTAAACTCAGAGGGAGAACTTCACATCCTGCTAAGATCTTTCCTGCCGCGTGTAACATGGGAAAGTTTTGGACCTCCTGGGGCAGTGTCATTTCAGGAGGGCACACAGCCTTTCATGGAAACAAGAGATTTGGACTTCCCACCCTAACGTTCTCATGGGAACCAAAAACAATATCATGTTATTAATATGTTCTGCAGTGTAACTGACTTTGCCCCTCTTTATTTATACAAATCCTGCTCATTTAACCATAAGGTAGAACATCTTGAGACAGATTCTTGGATGGTTCTGAGGATAATGGTGGTCTGATGATATTTTATATACTTAACCTCTGTCTCTCTATTCCCTCTCTATGATTGTTATTACTGTTATTATTGCTTATTACTCTAATTGGTTCATTTTTTTGTTGCATTGCTTTCTTGATTATTGTTCAGTTAATCATTATGCTTGCTATTATGTGAATTATATCCATTTTGAGGATCTTTTAAACCTTGCATTGTATCCGATTTTTAATCTGCTTTATGACATTATTGAAAGTTTATGCTATCTCAAAAATGTTGGTCTCTGACAACACATGTTATGTTAAGTAATATTCCTGGGACTAAATAATAATAATAAAAAATACCCTATTTTTCCCTCTAACTTCCTGCACTAACAATAAGGGTAATTAATGGAATTCCCAATGGGAAAACATGGTGTTGGCTATTTATTTTTCCTATATGTAATTTATGCAGATATGCATATATTTTCATCTACAATGAGAGGTTGCGTCAATCAGGAACATTCATTGGTAAAAACAGGCTAGGTATAAACATTTATTTGCTTTAATGTAACATTGCTAAAATATTATTTGAGTGATAAAAGCAGTAGAGAATGGACACTTATAGGGCCAGCCTCATTCCGGACCGTATTCAGAGATCCATTTTCACGCAGATTTCCATGCGTATTTTTAAGTACGTTTCAACTGCGCATGCGTAGTAATGAATCGTCAGTCTCCGAGAGCACGGCCAAGAGAGGGGAGTGTCATGGGTGTGAGGGGGTTTGGCATGCACCGGCCGTGCGTATATTTGCGGACCGATCTGGACACGGATCTCTGAACGCGGTCCATTATATTTATAGGGAAATCATCAGTATAAGGAGAAACATTTCAAACACCTTAATAGTTGCACTTTGATCTATGCAACAAAAAACAACAAAAGAATATAAGTGAAAAAATAAACACAGCATCCAATAATAAAATTTAATTCAATTGAATTTAAATAGTCTACACTAAAAAGAACAAGGTGGTTTCTATCTTGTCTCTTTTTAAGGCTTGTGCAAAGGTAAAAGTACATTTATTATTCTGGGTTCTTTCCAAATTCTGTGAATTGTTCATTTGCTTTGCAAGACAATTACTGAGTGCACTTACTCACATAAAGAAGCATTGTGGCTTTGTACTGACAAAAATGCAGTAATTTAAGGACACACAAAAAAGAACATAGGTTACAGAGAATCTTGATTTAAATGATTTGCCTACTATAACAGTAAGTTAATTAAGGAGGCAGGGGAATACTGTATGAATGGATTCAAGTGGTACACAGAGTCGAACTTTGATTGTAATGACTAGTATTATATCTATGACTAGTATTATACCTATGGGTGCCTGAGGCACCTATGCTTAATTTATCTATTGATAGGTAATACTGGATACCGTTAAACCCCTCCTTGGTTGAGGCAGATGAATGAGACCTCCAAAGTTTTCACTACATTGTTTAAATGTAACTATTTCTTAACAAAATTCAGGACTAGTGGAAACACCGGACTCTGTCATTTTTGTTGAGAGGCTGATGGCTGCCAGAATTTAGTGATCTGATGCAAATGACAGATAAGTAAATAGAGGCATATGTTGGATTTGCTTAGGAGGCTCAACCTGTGTAATGGCCTTATAATACCTCAACACAATTTTATTTTGGATCTCCACTGTAAAGTATAAATAAATGGTCTAGTAGTTATTGGGCCGGATCCTGACCTACGGGCGACTTACGGCCGCCCGAGGTCAGTACGGCCGGCATCGTAGCGGTGAGAGTGCGCCCAATGCACTCCCCGATGTCGGTAGGAAATCTGGACACTTACATGTCCAGATTCCTACCCTAACTTTTATGATGATGTATGCGGCCTTACGGCCATATACCTGATTGTAATGGGGCTTCCACCACCCCGTCCCATCATTAGCATGTCTATCTCCACCTTCACGGTGGAAGAACCAGCGTACGTAACATTACGTACGGCAACAAGGCGTTGTAAGAAGGTTGTGTGCATGTGCACAACCTTCTAGAGAGGGGAATTACATACGTGCTGTATGTAATTCCCCTGTGGGCCGTAGCCCAGGATCTGGGCCATTATCTCACTCTGCCTCAAAAGAATTTATTTCTAAGGGGATGTTACGAAAGCAAGAAAGAGAGAATATGTGATGCACATCTACAATGAGAGGTTGTGTCAATCAGGAACATTCATTGATAAAAACAGGCTAGGTATAAACATTTATTTGCTTTAATGTGACATTGCTAAAATATTATTTGAGTGATAAAAGCAGCAGAGAATGGACCCTTATAGGGCCAGCCTCATTCCGGACCGTATTCAGAGATCCACTTTCACGCAGATTTCCATGCGTATTTTAATGGAATAAGTTCATTTTTTTGGAACAATCGTGTGTTACCTTCTTTTTACACCTCTGCAGATATTTAAACTAAACTACTCACACTTTGGGCCTCATTCATTAAGCTCGATTTGGGCTAAATCGCGTGATTTGGAGCTTAAAAATCGCCAAAGTGGATTCATTAAGCTCCAAATCACACGATTTGATAGTTTATTTAATCGCAGGTGTAAAAATCGCGATCCCGACTTTTTTCCATTACAAACATAGAAAGTTTGTAATTCATTAAAGACGATTTCACCGAATCGCCGTGAAACCGCCTTTAAGTCACAAAAAATAAAATCGCAGCCAGAGAGGTGCGATTTCATTTTTTGAGCCGATCGCGACCACCAAAAACACATGTCCGTATAACAGACATATGTTTTTGTGTGTGTATAAACCTAAGCACTGCATGGCTGCAAGCCGTAGCCATGCTGTACTGATGGAACTACAAGGATCAGCAAAGCTGATACTTGTAATTCTATCAGCACAACATGGTTACAGTTCTAATCATGCAGCGCTGCGTGTACAGTGTAAAAAAAAAAACCGCAAGACATGCATTAACCCCTACATTGCAAAAATAAAGTATGCATGTAAAAAAATCTATTTTCCTAACTAACAATGTCCCCTACATGAGTGCCTTCAAATGTTCTTTTTCAGATGTCTTCTAGTCTTGCAGCTTGGACCATCTTCTCCTGTTGACACGCAGCAGATCTTCTTTTCTCCATCTTCTTAGGACAATCCGGTCACTAGGGGGCGCTGTTTTTATACTACAGGTGACGTCAGAAACAGTAGAGTAACTGACGTCACCTGTAGTATAAAAACAATGCCCCCTAGCGACCTGATTGTCATAAGAAGATGCCGCGATGGAGGAAAGAACATCTTCAGCTGCGTGTCAACAGGAGAAGATGGTCCAAGCTGCAAGAAAAGACTAGAAGACATCTGAAAAAGAACATTTGAAGGCTTCCCAAGATGCGGACATCAAATGGTGAGTGTAAAAAATTTTTTTATATTTTATACACACGATACATTACACACACTTCACTTACATTAGGAGAGATGACCACCTAAGGTAAGTGCACTCATGTAGGGGACATTGTTAGTTAGGAAAATATATTTTTTACATGCATACTTTATTTTTGCATTATAGGGGTTAATGTATGTCTTGCATTTTTTTTTACACTGTACATGCAGCGCTGTCAGGCGATTCGCCGCAATTAGTTAAAGGGCTAATCACGGTGGTTTTCTAATGAAAATCACCGCGATTAAGCCCTTTAAACATCACGGAGCATCGCCTGTGATTGAAACAAATCGCAGGTTAATGAATTTGAACAATTTTTTTTCAAAATCACGCAAAAATTGCCGCGATAGGCCGCGATGTAAAATCGCATCAAAAAATCGTTCTTAATGAATGAGGCCCTTTGTCTGTTAGGTTAGCAGCATATATCGAGAATGCAAGTTCCCCTTCAAGCAAAAGGTGCTTCCAAGCATTTTCCTCATTCACCAAGGTTTTATTATTTAAAATAGCCAATACATAAAAAAAAGTTCCTTTTATAAAAATTGGGGTGTGCAGATCAGTAACCCACTTGTCACAAACTGCAGCACTTACTGCATCAGGAGTCGTCTGTCTGCTGCCCCTTCTGACCTGTGTTTATCCCTCTGCAGAGATGCCATTCCAAGCATGTTGCAGCCTCCTGTCCAGCCTTGCCTTGTTCCCAGCACTCAGCACTCATATTCTGGCACCAACAGGCGGTGTTCTTCAGTATATGGCTCCAGCAGTCCACTGTAGATCTTCTCCAGTGAGCAATTACAGTTTGCAATCACCTTGGGCCAGATCCACAACAAAGTACGTCGGCCTAAATACATCCGTCAGATGCCCAGGATAGCTACTACACATGTGTAGTAACTACTTTACTTAATCTACATATCGTTTCGCTACGTAGATTGCATATATGCGGCCTTTATGACCGCATATACGCAATCTACGCAACAAAACGATACGTAGATTACGTAAAATAGTTGCTACACATGCGTAGTAGCTATCCTCAACATCTGACGGACGTATTTCGGGTTTCGCTCACAGGCCGGGAAGCCTCGGTGCTGAGCAGAGTCAGGATGCACTGCACGTGACTACGGCTTATTTTTGGGGTAGGCTTATATTTCAGGAAATTAGAAAATTCAAATTATTTTATGACTAGGTCTTATTTTCAGGGAAAGAAGGTACTAGCCTGTGAAAAAACAAAAGTGGAGATGTTGCCCATAGCAACCAATGAGATTCTAGCTCTCATTTTCCTATTACATACTAGAGAATGTTAACTGATTGATGGCTATGGGCAAGATCTCCAGTTTACCTTTTTCACAGTTTATAGTCATAAGAAGAACCTGTAACTGTTTACATATTCTACAGGGCTGCACTGGCCAAAATCATTTCAGTATATAAATATATAATAGTGTGTTTTGGATGTGATGTTACTGGCTTGTTCTTATCTTCTCTTTCCTTCTTCACATATTGCATAATGATTTTAAAGCGACTTCTGAACCATAGCATCACCCGTCAGAGCCTGGTACAATATTGTGTAGCACTTAATATTGAAGTGCTCTTAAATCTTCTTCCAAAATCAGGTCACACAGATCAAGTATAAGGTCTATAGTTAAAAAATCTTTTCTGCCTTGCTTTCAGCAGCAAATACTATCATTCAGTTATAAAAATCATTTCATTCCTTTGAAAACTTATTATTACTATCATTTCTTTTATCCAAGATAGGTTGCTTATGAATTTAGAAACATATAGTATTGTGTGATTGAGGGAGGCAGAATATTGTTATGCTTGTGTCAACTCCAGTCTTTCAATGGGATTGAATGGGTTATAACATTTATTTTTGTAGAATATGCATCTGTAACATTATTAGAATACAGGTTAGTTGAGGATGATAATTCTTGAGGTATAGAGCATTTTTTTGAATGAATGAATGAATTAATTAATGAATGAATCAATTAATTAATTAATTGCACCATCCCTTACATGACATCATAGGTAACGTCACACAGGAGGTGAGGCTTCGGACAATACAGTAGCCAATGATTGTAAGGATATGAAGAGCTGGAGATAATTGGTGCAGTTGCCTGGCTAACGCGTTTTGGGTGCCGAATGCCTTTTCTCAAATTTCTGTGGACAGAACTTGCAGAACTTGTTCTGTAATTAACACCCAACATTGGGACTCTCATTGTTAGAGTTATACCGCCATATGCAGAAAGACCTTGACGGTGGCTGGTGGCTTATCATATATTTGCGCAAATATGTGTAACAGACATTTCTGCATTTTATTTTACAGATAGAACGGTATAGTCTGTTACTGTATTATGGCAGTGTTGCTGAAGCAATATTTTTTATTCTACCTCTCTCTCGAGTGTGGAGAGGCGGCTATAACGTGCTGAGTGGTACTAATGGATGCCTTCAAATGTTTTGCCTGATCCTCTTTTTTTTCCTGGCTATCTGAATGTGTTTTCTATGCAAATCACAAGTTGAAGTAACCCTCTGTATTTCTTTTAGGGTCTTCTTTGTACCTCTGCATTATTAGGAAATCAATGGAAGAGCAGAAACTAGCAAAAAAAAGTACATGACAGTAAAGTTAAGTAAAAAAAACTCCATCTTCTTGACTAGTGGTCAGCTGCTGTTCAGTGCAGAGAAAGGGGAATACCATCAAACTTGAGAGTCTGTCCCATAGGGATACATTTAAAAGGACATTGGGTTGGGTCTAGGAGACACGCAAGTACAAAGGAGACATGCAAGTCCTGGGTTTTTGTGGACTTATAACGAGGCTTTTTTTTTTTGACACCGCAATTTGCCCAGGAAAAACTCGGGAATAAAATCCTGGGTTTTTCAAGGGTGGTGATGTGAAAGTGGTATTAGTCATGTGACTAAAAACAAGTGCAAACATATTGTCTGTTTTTAGATGTAGATGTTTGAGTTGAGAGTTTATTTATTTATCATACAATAGGATACCATATACCACACACAGAGGTCGCTTTTACGCATGTCTATTCCATATTGTTCAGATAGAGGTGAGGTGGAATTGTTTTTAGCACACAGTCATATTGAAGGTTTTGTTTGAATACACCACAAGAACATAATTTGCATAAAACATTTCTGTAAAAAAAAGTATATTTTTTTTACAACTTCATTACATAAATTGTATTTGATATTTAAATAAATAAATAAGTAAATAAGTTAGGTGTTTAGTGCTTTAAGAGGAAAAATGTTGACATTGATAAAGAACATGGTTCTACAGGGAAAGTAGATCATACAAAATGTTTACCCTTTACCCCATTTTCATGTGTGGTCAAATAAGCATTTTGTACAAATAAAAATCCTCTAGATTACCATGTATTTTGAATGTAGAAAGTGACATGTCCGAATTGAAAAGCATACTGAACATTTGTACTTTGTAAATAAGCAACAAAAACAAAATGTCCCTAGATCTAAAATGTCTACGTATTAAAAAATGTAATATGCACATTTTTTCGGGTTTATAATTTACTTATAAATCTTTAAATAAATAAATACATAAATTAAAGAAGCAAACAGTTTATTAGAACTGTTTTGTTTAGAAGCTGTCAAAGAAAGAATTATCTACTGGTTTTCATGTTGCTGTAACTTGTTTGACCTTTTATAAATTGTGCTCTCTTTAAAATACATTATAATACAGAGTTCTTCTTCCATTAATCTCCTTTCCAATAAAGCCAACAGACCCGATGTTAGATATGCTTCTACTTGCTCTATATACTTTATAATATACTTTGTAAGCACAGGTTCCAAGGAAAAAAATCCAATGAGTAACCTACATGTTTCACAATATAAATAATTCAGAGACGCTATGAATCTAAAGCAGCCTATTTACTAAGGAGCATATTTGACACTATTTGGTAAACCGAAACCCAATGCTTTTATGGAGTGATGGTAGGTCTTCTGTTGTTTTGGTGCAGGTAAATCAGCCAAAGCTATAAGGACTGCTTGGTTCAATTGGAACTTTCTCCTTCCCCACTTGTCCTACCAGTTGCCAAAGTCGATGGTTCAAGTTCTGCACCTGACATGTTCCCAAAGAGCAGCCAACACGCATGAATTTTGGTTGGTGCACGCGCCGAGCATGTCTTCGCTTCCTCTGAAGGGTTCGAAGAGGCATCTTTAAATCATTAATTGGTGTAGAGAATGAAGGATGGATTATTGTGGGCACCACCTTTAGTTCTTTTTCCTTGTTTGGAGGTTCTCTAAAAAGAGACAGAAAAGGAGTGTTGTTTATATGCAATCATCAACATAAATTGGTATTTTCTGATTATTTTATACTGATAACCTTAAAACTTCTGTCTGCCTAGACCTAGGTCTGAATAATAGTGTGCAACTAATGCATAGCTAAGCAAGTAGTGCAGGCTGTGTGCGATCAGTATCCTCTGGATTGCAATCTATTGCAGAGTGTAGCATATGGGCACACGGCAGCAAAGCTCAAAGCAGCTATGTGGCCATATACGCTGCCCAAGAGTAGTGTTGTATACTGAATTTTAAACTGTAAAAATGTTATGAATAGTGCATATGTGCAACAATGCTAATGTGCAACAGTGCTTATGTGCAACAGTGCTTATGTGCAACAATGCTAATGTGCAACAATGCTAATGTGCAACAATGCTAATGTGCAACAATGCTAATGTGCAACAGTGCTTATGTGCAACAGTGCTTATGTGCAACAGTGCTTATGTGCAACAGTGCTTATGCGCAACCGTGCTTATGTGCAACAGTGCTTATGCGCAACAGGGCATATGTGCAACAATGCTAATGTGCAACAGTGCTTATGTGCATCAGGGCATATGAAAGCACTAAAACAATTTCACATTTTTTTCTTAAACAATTATTACAAATTGAAACATCATAATACTCCAGAAGCACTTTCTTGATTATGGAAACAGGTTTATAGTTTGAAATTGTAATGCAAGGGAAATAAGTGGTGGAGTGTACCCCCTGGACATAGACATGACCTCTAGCAGTAACAAATGTTTTGATGTAAACAGTCCTTTTTTACATGTGCGATCTGATCGGGATCGGGAGCACCCTTATTGTACATTAACTACGTCCCTCCAACACTATCCCTCCCAGAACACAAGACGCAGGTGCTTGTGCTCAGATCTAAATCTGCTGTGACTGCATGTGCTGAACATGCACAATGGAAAATCACACCTCTGGATCGGGGCCCTTGTAAGTATTGCTGGCCTGGACTTGGCAGCAATTGCATGAGTAAAATGTCTGCTCTCTGCAGTTGAGAGCAATCAGTTCTGAAGTGCCTGCATGACCAAGATGTCACGCTTTCAGGGAGAGGCTGGCAATTCAATGTGCCTCTATGACCATGTCTGGTTTTTGGAAACAGCCGCAAAAAGAAAAAAGTAAGAAGAGAAAAGAAGACAAGTAGATAAATGTCCGTGTGTGTGTGTGTATGTGTATGTGTTTGGATTTGGGGGGGAGGGGAGCACCTGACTTTACAGAATTTTATTGAGAATACATTTGGAAATTAAACAAATACTACACACATACTTCCCCTCTTTCCATATGGCTGCAGATGCCACAGCATTGTGTACTTCAACTAAGATATATACAAACACTTTATATAAATTGCATATTTGTAATATACCAACATATATACAGTACATATTAAATATTCCTTCTAAATAAAGCCTATATGGATACATGTGCATTTCTATAACTTAATTTATATAATGCCTATATTGTAAGACCAGCATAATTTGGCAGAAATTTTTTAAAATAACTTACTAACTTAAATAATTGCTATAATATTATTGTATGGGTTGTAAACTCAGAATTGTATTTGCCATGGGTTATAAACTCAGCTGTATTTACCATTTACAAACTACGTTACAGAGTCCCTAAAGTGCATGGGTCAGAGTGTTTGGTATGGTACTAACAGGGGAGTAGCGAGGGTGGATCCGGTGGAGCTTGTGCTCCGGGCACTGCCAGGCCAAAGGGGTGCCGCACAGCATAGCCAAGTGACATCTCCAGATCCCTCATATACTAGTGTTACATGTGAGATAATATTAGGGGTCTGGAATGGAACACTATATAAAGTACAAGTAGTGAATATTATTTGCCTGGGAATGACACATATTATAATATATGTTGGGTATTTTAGGTGTCTGGGAATGGCACACTATTTACTGTATAAAGTGTGCCGATCCCAAACCCTAATATAAACCACAAATTATAGTATGTTTCATTCCCAGACACATAATATACTCCACATGTGCTTTATATGGATAGGGTGCTGAGAGGGGGGAAGTGTATTGGAGAGGTACAATAAGGCAGGTATGTCATTAGGGGGAAGGACCAAAAAGCAGATGTGTAATAGAGGAAAGGAAATATGTAATGGGGGGAGATGTGTAATAGAGGAAGGAAAATATGTAATGGGGAGGGAGGAGATGTGTAATAGAGGAAGGGAAATATGTAATGGGGAGGGAGGAGATGTGTAATAGAGGAAGGGAAATATGTAATGAGGGAGATGTGTAATAGAGGAAGGAAAATAAGTAATGGGGAGGGAGGAGATGTGTAATAGAAGAAGGGAAATATGTAATGGGGGAGATGTGTAATAGAGGAAGGGAAATATAGTACTAAACATAACTGGTGGCACAAACCTCCCCCTGTGCTCCTTCGTGGTACCCTCCCCTATGGTACCCCTCCCCCACCCACAGAAAATGAAAAAGGGTTGATCTAAGGACATAGGTTTTGGTGCAGAGTATGTATTACAGGGCCCCCCTGTGCCTATTATAGATATGCCAATGGTTAGGGACCTTAATATGTAGCTCCAATGGGGCAGGGTCTGATGTGAATGTGAAATATTCTCTGTAAAGTGCTATGTAATATGATAATGCTATATAAAAACCTGTTGATAAAAAAAGAATTTGTTTACAAGGATAAATGTAAAAGATGTGTAAAACTGTTTAAAGCTGACTATGAACATCTTTGTTTGTCTATAAGAGCACATCAGGCCATTCCTTATTCATGCATGACTATGGGTCCAATGTTCAGGTTTGATTTTAGGCCGTCAGCAGATCAGAGCTGGCCATCTGCACATTCGTGGAAATAACATTGTGCGACGTGTAAAACATTTGTTTTGTGCTGTTATTACTTTATACAATGAGGCATTTTGCAATAAGACACTTAACATTACTTAATATGAGAGTTACAGCTAATTACACAGATCACAGAATCATTTACCACAATACAGACTGTAGTAAACTGCTGCTTCATCATGATGACTTAAGATGGCCATATAATATACCACAGAATCCTCCAATAGCCGGGGAACATTGTATAGTGGCTAAACAATACCCAGTAATTGGGGTGAACTGCCCAACCCCCTGTGCCAAATTTTAGCAGCATTATTGGTTAGATCGTTCAGACCGACTGAATGATCGGATTAATGGGGCACAGGGTGCTAAGAAACTTCACCTCTTAATTCTAATTCTGTTTTCACAATGTAAATTGGCCCCCCCTTGCAGTTAAACATGGTATTGCTCAGGTCTACACTTGTAACTAAAAAAAAGGTGTAAGTGCAACTCTGAATCAGCCCCGTAGTGTGTAGGAAGGTTTCATTATGGCAGAAAATTGCAGAGACTTTTGGTCCCAAAACAAATGGAAACTTTATTGTTGCCCAATTTGAACTGTTTCTAATTGCCTTTCAATTTGCTAATATGTCACACTTTTCTTATTGTATATATGGGATCAACATGACCGGAGATAAAACACTGGATGTTTGTTTGACCAGAATGTATATTAACTTAAAATGTAAAGAGAGCAATGAGATGTCACCTGTTTTTTCACAAGCCTAAGCTGACATCCATGTCTACATTGTGACATGTTAATGTGACAAATAATTAAGCATCATGTTAAGTGTAAAATGATGATAAAGTAATCAAACAAAAATGTACACATGAGGCTTAATCCAGACTTAGTTAAGTGCTTGAAATTAGTTACTCCTGGGCAAAACCATGTTGATTTCAGGGGGAGTCAAGTTAATTGTATGCTTTGCATGCATGGATATATCTTTGATTTGCTTACTGCACACAGATACTGACCAGCTTTACTATCACACTGTTATTTAGACTTGGGATAGGAAACATCACCTCTCAACGCTAACACTGTTTGCAACAGATGAAATATGACTCCCCTGCAATCAACATGGTTTAGCCCAGGAGTAACTACCGGTAATTAAATCACTTACTTAACTCTGGATCCAGCCCATGGTTAGCAATGCAGAAAGTACATATATTTAAATTTGTTTCCACTCTCATTAAATAAGTTAGCATCTTCTGGGCAACTCTTAATATTTTAATAATGTCAAAAGGTAAACCATTAAGGATTTATAAATCTGTAAGAGTGAGACACCTAAACTTGGGTAAATCCTCCTGGACTACTGGGCAAACATGACTTATTTATGTGATTCATTCATGTGACTTGCATGGCTATTCTCACTCATAGCCTGTACCAGGATCTCCCCTCCATAAAGTTGTCATGTATGCTGTAACAGAATTTAATTCTGCACATATTTACATATATGGCTCGACTTGGAGAAAGTATGAAAATACGAAGATAATTTGTTTGTGTTTTCAGTCGCACTCTGTTTTCCAGTGTTTTCTAGCATTTACTAACAGCCATATTACAATTACACATCTGTAATTCACCTAGAATAATGTGCTTAGTTCTGCAAGCCGTATCTTCAGGAGGACATCAGCATATTAGAGACTGTGCAAAGAAACGCAACCAAAATGGTACATGACATGCATAAAAAACATTTAAAGAAAGACTAGAGGAACTAAACATGTATAGCTTGGAGCAGAAAAGAGAGAGGGGGGGGATATGATAGCAGCTTTAAAATGTATTAAGGGGTGTAACCAGGTATGGAACAAATGAAGAGGTTGATTATAACATGAGGAAATGCGTATAAACTGAAGGGTGGGTGGTTTAGAAGAGATGTGCAGAAAAATGACCTCACTGAAAGGGTAAAATCACTGATAAAGGGAATAGCCTCCCGCATGAAATTTCTAACAAAGTTGAACAGTTTAAACATGTTTTGGATAAATATATGGATATCCTTAATCTTAAACTAAATTGTGGGCCACATGGGGTCAAGGGTCAGTATAGTTTAATAAAACAACTGGGCAGACTGCATGGGCTATGTGGCTCTTATCTGCCATCACTTTCTATGTTTCTATACACCCAGGGTATATTAGGGTTCTGGGCATGGCACACTGTGTAAAGGTTATGTGGAGTATATAAGAGGTCTGAGAATGGCACACTATATACAGTTTATAAAACCCTAATATACCCCATATATAGGAAATGTCTATGCCTAGATCAACACACTAACGGGTGTGTATGTGAACAGAGACTTACAGAACAGAAGTGGACAAAACAAATAGGTAGTGTGAGCAGAGACAGACACCTTATTTGTGTACAGACTGGATGTCTTATTTTTTCACTGTCTGCTACAGTCTGCAGAAGACGAGGGAGAGTGCAGCTACACACGTTCTCACTCCTGCAGCCAAAACTTCCACCACAGGGACTTGATGCGATCCACACTTCCATACGATATACACACACTGGCTTATAACTTTAGAATGCTGTTACACCCTGTCCTGGAGGTACAACATTTATTTAAAAAGGAAAATAAATCACTAATCGTGCCAGGAAAAGTATACATTAGGGATGCCTCAGTATTTATGTATAAGCAATGCTAATGCAAATAAAAATTATTGGTCATACAATAAACTGTTTTTAGAAAATACATTTTGTTAATTCTAATTTCAATCTGCTATGAAATAAAATAACTGGATTAGAATGTTCTTCTCACTAATGCATATATTCCAGATGTATACAAATGCATACATTTGACAGATCTTGAATGGCCCAATACCTAGTACCCACAGTGGCTACTATTATACTATATATAAAGCCACAATCTTGTGTCCCTTTGCTGGCTATAGACGTCATAATATCAGCCTTGAAACCTGCCTACACACTGCTATACAAATAAAGAGGAGGCAGGTTTCTGTCTGTGTACGGAAAGGCTAAGTAAACAGATATGGAAGTGGTTTAATGCATTATTGTGGGATACACAGTTCAAAGAAATATATTTAGTATCCATTACTAAATCTCCTATTTTTACTCTAACAAACCACAAATTGGATAATTCATATACTTTGTAGAGATTATACAGGTCTTATCTTTTATCCCTATCATAAACCCTTTTATCTAGGGACAGTTATTACATAATAAATGGTTACGAGATTGTTATGTTCCTTCTAAATGATTTTGCAAACTTGTGAAATATGCAGTATGTAATTACACAGTGATTACTTCTATGGACTCTGAAGAAAAGGTCCAACAAGTTACATTATCATTATACAAAAGCTCATTTCTTTTATGATAGATAAATGACTTGTTTTTACTTGTACAGCAGTAGCAAAATGTTGTGGTATTTTGATCTTGCATTTAGATCCAACAATAAACTGTTATCACAGAGAGGTAACACATTGATAAGCCTTCATTGAAGACACTATTCCGTCTGCATCATTTGAAAGAGTCAGCACTGGGGGAAAGGGGATGTTAGTTGACAATGAAATCTACAAAGCAACATCCAGGATTGTTGCATGAGTAGAACTTCCAGCAGTCTATCCGCAGGCTCTGCTGTAAAAAAAGGGGGGGGGGCTCTGCTGTGGCGGGGGCCTGTGGTGGGGAGGGGGCACCAGTGGAATATTTGTTTCTACTTGGGCTTTGACACACAAGTGCAGAAGACAAGAATGAAGATGGAGAAGATGACCTTGAAGGACAGGTGAACCCCATAAGCTAGATCAATGATTGTCCTCTTAAGACAGTGCTGTCAAGAGCAGCTGAGCTCAGTATCAGATATATCATTGATTTCTCTGGTATTCAGAATTTACGCAGTCTACTTACTACTTAAGTACGTAAAATGACTATGTGTGGTCTTTAAAGACCGCATGTAATTGGTTAGGTAAAAAGGGGTGTGCCAGGGCAGCCTCTAGGAGTTTTTAAGAAGAGTGGGTAGGGGGAGGTATGTAAAGGAGTCGGGGATGGGGGGGAGACCTATTTTACACATGGGAAGTTAGGGAACCACTAAGGCACTCTTAAATGCCCATGGTGTGTAAAATAAGGGGGTGGTGGCGTGGATGGCAGCTTTAAGTTGGGTGTGGATACATGCATATCTGCACCTTCTTAAAGCTTTCTGATCTGTGAATCAGGCACTCTGTCTCTAAAGGTTTCTTATATGGAAAATTGCAGAGAAAATGGAAAAATAGAAAGCCAAGAGATGCTAGAGTTGTAGACATTCTAACTGGAAAATTCAGAAATCATAAAAGTGAGATGTTCAATCAAAGAAAATTACATTGGGAAGAAAGACAAGAAGATGAATAGAACAGGGAGAAGGGAAGGGATGTGGAGGAGGGGATAGAGGAGATTGCCTGCAGTTTCACACGTACGCTGTGTGCTTGGCTAGTGAGTCATGTCTGCGTACTGAAAAGTGCAGATTCTGTGTGTGTGTGTGTGTGTGTGTGTGTATATATATATATATATATATATATATATATGCCTTATCAATGACTTCAATGGGAATTTTTTTATATTTAACATAGTAATAAATGCTGGGAAAAATTATTACAATTTGATCAAATAAGGGCAATTGACGCTGCTCACATTATCTATGTATAAAAGAAGTTTGTTTGCATGTTTGTTGGCAAATACCAGCCATGCACCGATTGGAATGAAACCAACGCAAGGTGGTGCAGTTGCATCCCGGTCAGGTTATAAGGAGATTAGGGTCCAGGTCGAACCTCCCATTGGTGTAAGCATTGGCAGTTAGCAGTGGTGAGTATGGCACTATCCAGTTGGTCTGGGATGCCTAATGAAGTGGTTGGGATCCAGGTTGGACCTTACGACAGAGTGCTCCAGGCAGAACTTTGACCCAAGAAGCCTATTCTTTGTCTCAGGGAGCATGTTCAATAAGTTGGATGTAACAATCACTATTTTAGAAATAATTAGCATCTTAGCAGCATTGGGAAGATGGATTTGGTAGAAAACTTGGTGTATGCTATTGTAACACTAGCGTAACATCTGGAGTGCGCATGCTCTCTCCAATCAAATCAGGCCCCTTACGCATTTTGCATTTATGAGCGGCCTGACATTCTCAGGTCAGGATCTTAACCTTCAAGTTTTGTAATTGGTAGATTTTGGTGCAAGAGAAAAATTTTATATAGTATAGGGGTTTGGGAAACTGTTTATCTTATGACACACACTAGTCATAAAATTACTGTTGCGAGTCCCCGCTGCAATGCCTCTCATTGTGAAGTAGGGACAGCCAAAAGTTGCTTTTCGGATGTCCCTATTTCGAATGAGAGTTTTTTGCAGAATTTTTTTATTTTTTTTATTTCATTTTTGGAAGTACCGCCGCCGTGGAGTTAGGATTAGGCTGCGGGGAGGAAGGGGGGAAACTAAGGGTTAGGCTGCGGGGGGAGACTTAGGTTTTAGGGCTTGGGAGTGGGATTGCTTACCTTTCCAAGCACTGTGTATTCGGTGCTCTGGGGATCGATTGCTATGTCTCATCGAGGCATAAGCAATCGATATCTCAACCAGTTCGGAACTGGCTGGGAGCGAACGGCCCTATCAAAATATGGCTGTTTGTAATGGAGACCCACACTCTAAAATTATGTACTACACTGTGTTGTAGTTTTTACTAGGTTTGCCAATGATTCCTATAGAAACATATTAAGAAAACTGTGTATGCACATAAAAGAAGCAAGAATGAAAGGGTATTTTATAGAACAGCAAATATTGTGTGACGTCATTAAAGTGGCTATAAAACAGTGTTGTGGTTAAGGATTGATCGGTCTCATTACAAGAGAAAATATAAAGACCTTGGCGAAGAGACCTGATGTTATAAGATCAGTCGCAGTTTATAAAGACTGGAAATCGTCTGGTCAGAGAGCTACTTTTCTACAACTCAAACTTTTGATGGGCATAAATTATTTGAGGGTAAACACAAATGTTGTGTAGATTTTATAAACTTCATGATACATGCAGCTGGGCCTAGTTCTGAGTTATATTTTTAGTGAAAATATTTAGTTAAGGGAGGGAAGCTTTCAAAAGTCGGAAACCCCAGGTTACTTTTCAGTTGCAACAATCTTTGTTTATCACAATAGGCACAATAGATTCAATGCCTCTAAATATTGGAGCAGATCCAGACCCCTGCACGCTTTCCGTATGTGCGGGGTGTTTGGTACTACTCACAGAAGGAGTGAAAAACTCCCTTGTCACCACCCTCTGTCATGCGCAGTTATGGACACTTCCGTGTCCATAATCCACCCTTAACTAAGCCACATGGATCTGCATTCGTACAAACGCAGACCCATGCGGATCTGCTTAACATTTAATAATAGATCTACATTAAGATATGGCTATTTATTTATATATAGATATATATATATATATATATATAGGTATCCCACACAACTAGCAGTTTCTTCCGTATTGGTGCAATATTGTAAGTGTAAACTCAAGAATGTATTTTATTGATGCTAAGATTCTTTTTACTAAGAGGAAATAAAACAAAACAGACCAATCCAGCAGTTATGTTCTTAACTAGGGAAATCATTTACCTAATGACTAAAGTGTGTTGCAAATGCCTGGATCTAATTCCAGTTAGTTAATTTCTTACATTGATAAACAGGATCTCTGGACTTTAGTAACCTAGTATTTCCGGATTTTACGGCTTAGGACAACACCAGAGTGCAATAAGATATGAAAAATTATGTTTGCACTTCATTATCTTTCCAAGTGACAAGGTAAGGAAGAAGTCGCAAAAAGACAGGGAAAACAGGAAGCTATTTTATTGCAAAAAAAAAAAAAAGTTTAAAAAAAATATCTTACTAAAAGGAACTATTAAAGTTACAGCAGCTATATAGAGTTGTATAAAGAAGATGCATCTTTCTGTAGGAGACAGTGAATAATTAAAATAGTCATGGACAATCTACTAATAAAAGATACATTTCATAAGGGAATGGATACAGATGCCAGGGTAGTACTTTTAATATATTCATATGAAAAAAAAGTTATGTTCTAACTATTAATAAAAACAATGTTTTTTTTAAGGAATGTGGCTAGTGTGTCATTATGCATAGTATATATAGTATCAAAATTAAGTTTTCTTATGACACACACTAGTCATAAATTATGTACTACAGTATGTTGTAGTTTTTACTAGTCTTGCCAATTATTCCTATAGAAAAATATTAAGAAAACTGTATATGTACATAAAAGAAGTAACAAAGAAAGGGAATTTTAAAGGACAGCAAACTTTGTGACATATTATTAAAGTGGCTCTACAAAAGTGTTGTGGTTAAAGATTGATCGGTCTTATTACAAGAAAAAATATAAAGATTTCTTGTTGTCGTGTTTGTTTCAATAGGAGGAAAGAGGTTTTACCCTTACCTGTAACACCATAGAACACAGACCTTGGCGAAGAGACCTGATGTTATGAGAACAGTCGCCGTTTATAAGGACTAGAAATCTTATGGTCAGAGAGCTACTTTTCTACAATTCAAACTTTTGATGGGCATAAATCGTTTGAAGGTAAACACAAATATTGTGTAGATTTTATGGAATTCATGGTACATGCACCTGGGCATAATTTTGAGTTGTATACATTGTTAGTGAAAAAATGGCAGAGCTATCAAAATCCAAAGCCCACAAAAGGAGTGGGGTTTATGGGGGAATTAGTTGGAGTTTTGGACAAAATATGCCATTTGTGGGGGTTGTTTCGTGGGACTGTTTGGGGTCTGGGTGGAACTGGGGCAGCGCTAATTTTGTCCTGCTTTTTGGGGTTCTAAAGGTTGAGAACTTTGCTTTAGAGCATTAGTCTGGATGTATGGATGTATGCTCACCACAAATATTGGTCCGGATTTAGACTTAAGAAGCATCTTGAAATTAAGAGAGAAAATGGCTGGGATATCAATTGCTTATGCTTCGGCATAGCAATCAATCCCTGGAGCACCAAACACGGTGGTCCGAATGGTAAGCAACCTCACTCCCTAACCCTAAGTCACCCCACCCCAGCAGCCTAACCCTAAGTCTCCCCCCTCTCTAACCCTAAGTCCCCGAGAGGGTTACTCACCTGGTTTGGTCCGGCCGCGGCGCTGGTGGCCTTTCCGAAAATGAATGTGTGAGTATGCGAATCGCATACTCACCCATTCATAAAAAAAATTCTACGGTGTATCACATTCGAAATAGGGACATTTCGCAATGTGAAACATTGCAGCGGGGACTCGCAACGATTTTGACTTGGGATAGGAAACATCACCTCTCAACTTTAATACTGTTTGAAACAGATGAAATATGACTCCCCTGCAATCAACATGGTTTTGCCCAGGAGTAACTTTCCTCTCTTAATTTCAAATTCTTCTTAAGTCTGAATCAGGCCCATTATTATTATTAGTAATTACACTAGGGGTAAGGAAGATACCTAATTGCTGCGGTGGAGCAGCACCATGGCTCAGTAAATAGCACTGGTGTCTCACAGTGCTTATGAGTTCAATTCCTGGACTAGGCCTTATCTGGACTACCTACTTGGTAGGTTAATCGGCCCCTAACTTAATGAACAATAGTCTGTGTGTATGTGTTCGGGAACTTGGATTGCTGCTCCAATGGGGCAGGGACTGACGTGAATTTGAAACATGCAAATGTTAAAATTGTAAAGTGCTACATAATCTGATGGTGCCATTTAAAAACCTGTTACTGAATAAAAATAAATAAATAAATACAGTATATTTAAACAGTCCAACTTGGCAGTCACAATGCCTTTCATCTAAAGAGCAGTAATGGTAAATTGCATGTCATAGCAACAAACACTTCATAGCCACCCACTGGACCGGATCCAGACCTGATAACGTCAGGTCATTTACGCACGCAAGGTGCGTAAGTGATCTGACTTCACTGGAGGGCATATGTGCCCTCCAGATGTAACCCTGGCATACAAACAATCGTACGGAACTTTGTTTCATACGAACTTTCATAGGAAATGGGCTGTGCTTCCCCTCTGCCCGCTAGAGTGGGCGTGGGGAAGCATGCAAAGTGTACAGTGTGGGAGGAGGCTCCCACACTGCTGAGGATCAGCGGTCGGACAGACTGCTGATCCACACTACTGAGTTAAGGAAGGCTTATGGCGTAGTAAGCTGCCATAAAGCCCGCACGAGAGAGGGGAGTGACAGGGGGCGTGCACTCCCCTCTCTCTCGGACGTACAGACCCCTGCATGTACGGAAAACGTGCAGGGGGTCTAGATGCGGTCCACTATTATTATACTTTTTTATTCTTTGAAATAAGCTTGATCATTGCATTTTTAAATTTAATTAAATGATACTTGAACATTTTAATTTTGGGTTGGGCCTTTAAACTTCCCTTCTATCCATGACTAGTTGACATTCTTATACACTAACACATTTCTGCTGTGTGTTTGTACATACATTAGAAAAAATATTGTTGCGTGACACGAATACACTTAAAAGAATCTCTCAGTCTATCATATTTAATCACATGCTTGAGGATCCCATTCAACAAGTTTGTGAATTGAATTTACTCCCTCCCCCTTTTTCCTTATGTTATCATATTACAGAATGTGTAGGAAAATGTGAGGTTTTGATGCTCTGATGGAATGTCATGTGCCCTTGTGGTAAGAACACTGAACTCATTTAAAAGAGAAGATTTAACATTTCCTCAACATTGCATCAGATGCTGACGACAAACAGATTTGATGCTACAGCATAGGAGTGGCAGATATTTGTCATGGATAATGCACATGGTAAATGTTACCTGCCAGACAGCCAGTATTTACAAGGGCTGGCAGTACTGACTGGTGGTCAACTTCTGGAAATTGCTAAATTTAACCTCTAGTCATACAGCTGCTGTTTAAATATGTCCTCACATTACTGCAACTATAAACTATACAACAAAAAGATATCATATGACTGTATGTATAGGTATAATTTCAGGTCACAGTGGTTTTGGTATGTGGAATAAAAAAGTGGGGTTGTATTACATGACATGGCCTTATATGTTCTATTACATCATACATTTCTAATTACCTTGGTGTGAGCAGCAGAAGAAGATGGGGAGATGGCACAGCCAAGGAGACTGGCAGCTGCTGTATATACAAGACGCTGATGCAGCTTAGACACACGGCTATCCACGACCTCATGGTAAGGGCTGTTGCTTGTCTAGCATAAAACACTGTCACAAGTCAACCTGTGTCCTGTGTATAGAATGGGTGATCATATAAAACTAAACTGCAAAATCCAACAGTTCATCTAAGTTACATATTTAAGCAGACTATTGAAATCCAGACACTCTGTTGCATCTTGCATACATTGCAAAGTGACAATATAAAACACACTGTATATATATATATATATATATATATATATATATATAAAACAACATTCATATTTCTCCTGATATCACTGACAAAGAAAAGAGCAGCTGGGCATCAGCAGTCTCCAGAGTTTAAGAAACTCTTAATACTCACTATACTTTATAGTATAAAGGACCTTTATTTAGTATCCTAGATATCCCATACAAATACAACGTAACTAGTTCTATTTCTCTTATCTACTGCAGTTGTTTTTTTTTCTACTACACCTTCCAACTACCCTCCATAAAATTATAAGGAACTTATATAAATAATGCATTATTTTCCCATTTTAACTAATAGATGGATAAAATAACTAAATTTACTCATTGATGTATTACTTTATAAGTCTTAAATTTCATCCAAACATGCACATTTATAAAAATATAAACTTTGAATTACCTATAGTTCCAGATTTTCACCACTAAGCAGTTTTCAGACTTTCTGACCAGCAGTAAATGCTTCTGATAAAGAATATGTATATATTCAGTTCTGACTGTCTGAAGCTTGTCCTTCTGCTGGCTCTCCTATAGTGTGTCTAATAGAAGACTGGACAGGTATAAGATCCTGAATATTAGGCGGGGCTATATACTGAAATGAGAGGGTTGTACAACAGCTTAACTATTTCTTGAAAGTGGATAGTGCAGCCACAGTCTAATCAGTCTAAAGTTTGCTGCTGTGATCCATCTAAGCTTGAATATATAAGTAAGCCATGAAACAAATGAAATTGTTTAGATGTTATGTTATTGCAGCTAGATCAAGCAAAATAAAGGAAATAAAATGCGGATGTTCATGGTTTACATATCTTATAAATTGTTACTAATTACAGGAAAATTAAAATAACCCACACTGCATAAACGTTTGTAAACAAACCAACACAAAAAATGTGGGGCTGTATTCACAGATCACGTGATGTAGCGTGCGTATTTTTAGGTACGTTTTATCTGCGCATGCGTAGTAACTTTATTTACGCAAGTAACGTACAATATACGTAGAATCGCACTTGGGGACATACGTACGGATGGGTGGGCTTGAAATACGTGCCTGAAAAGTTACGTGAAAGAGGGTGGGGGGGATTTAAACGAGTCTTTGAGGGTGTGGTTACATAGAATCGCACGTTCGGCATACATAGAGGTGGTCTACGGAGGTGTATGTCTACAATTGCACGGCTGTGAGAGGGGAGTGTCCTGGGTGTTGGTGGGTGTGGCCTTGTTACATGCATGCGTATAATTGCGTACTTTTAGAAAAAGGATCTATGAATACGGCCCGTGGTCTCTTCACTATCTCCTATAATGCAACAAGCTGTCATGTTATGAGGCAAATACATTGTGGGAGAGTAAAATAGTCTTTAAAATATGGTGGCGTCATGTATCCCAGCACACTGGATGAGGATGGTGTTCAATGATATGATTCCCAGTGAATTTTGTCAATAAGCCATATTTTCTTCAGGCTAAAAGATGCAATTTGCACGTCTGAGGGTCATATTTAATCTGTTTGGCGGTTGATCAAGGCACTTTCACTTTTCCCCATTCAAACAATTCTGAAGTACAATCTGGCAGAGTTATGAAATGTGGGTGTTGTCTTCTCTTTGCAAGTGGAAAACATCTGCATTTGGCATGTGCGCAAATATGCATGCAGCAGAGTTCCAGTATGGATCTGGAGCCTCAGGATCCAGACTTCCATGCGGGAATTCTTACCAATGGTAGGGTGTGACGGGGTGGGAAGCATATGGTGTGTATAGTAAGTCGGAGCTGGGAATCTAAGTGAATCTATTGTCGTTTTCCTATAACTATTGTTTAAATACACATCTAAATTCCCCTTTTAAAGGTAATACGCATAAGTTTTACATTCTTCTTATATTTGGCAATTACAATGCAGCTTTATTTGTGCCGTTGTAATGGTTTTGAATTCTGTTACATGGTTACCATCCTGCCTGAGCCGTTCATCGTCTATTCCGGCTGGTTAGCTTTAGTCTGCTTACTTCTAGTTCATTTTGAGGTGTGCTATTCTTGTGAACTGCATACTTCCTCACTTTGTGGTGTTTGTACAAAACTTTTCCTACCTGAGCCTAAGTCATGGTTGCAACTAAGTCCCAGTGAGAATATAATTCTCAAAGAGAACAGTAGCTACCAGCCTCCAAATGCCCAAACAAATTGGTTGCCACCACCAAACCCCATGAGCAACCTTAAGAGTACTCATGCAAGCAGTCCTCACACACAAGGGGCCCTTGAATGTTAAATGTTGAATATTCCCCCACACCTAATAATATAGTATCCAGGCCAGTCAACCAAAGAGCGTTGCAGCAGAAGTAGCCTGAAGAGATCTGATGTCTTCCACCAGTAGCACATTGCAAGAACCACCCTATCTCTCTTTACTGACCTGCGGACCTCCTGCGTAACTTCCCTCTGGCTCTACTCTACCAAGGAAATATCTGTTTACTTTTTATACCAACCTTACATCAGGTGTGAACATCTATACCTCCATGCCCTGATTTGGCCACAATAGTGACCTACAAAGTGCAGTGTACCCCCTACTTCCAACTAATGCCTGGAATTTGAAGACATGGGTCTTTTATACGTTACCTGGTTAAAAGCTTGTGTGCTCAGTCTCCAGCATCTTGTGGACCAGCTTACTCAATTTTGTCCACCCTTTAATGCTCAAAGATAAATATGGCTTTCCCAAGAAACAACGCACAAAATCTGACAGAAAGAAAGCAGTCCTAGCTTCCTTAACCACATCAAATGCACACAGCCTCTCCTTCTCCCTTGATCCCACATCCTATGATGATGTGGTTCATGCTATAAAAAAAACCTACAATGGTTCATTCCATTCAGATGCAGACCTCCAAATTCTCAGCAATGCTCCAAGAATTGAAAGATAAACTAGTCCAGACATTCCATTTCTACTGGAATGAACAAGGTTGGTGAAGCCTTCTTCAACAGGACTCTGTATCCCAAAAGCAAATCAATCAACTATGGAACTGAGTGGATTACCTATCCTTCAAAATGGGCCAGTTTGTCATTGAGAGAGACCATCCTTGGGAAGTCATTTTCAAGTATCTCAGTTATGTACATAGTCATGCCACCTACAAGAAACAAGACCACCTGCATAGGGAAGGATCTCGTCTTCTGCTGTTCCAGGACTTCTCAGCTGAGGTCAATAAAATAAGAAAAAGACTTTGCTCCTATTTAAAAATGGCAGGACATTTGCGTTACTCTCCCTGACCAGACTATGACTATTCCTTTATATGCAACACAAGAACTTTACTAACCCAGCAGACATCCAGGGATTCTTGGTGGAAGAAGCTCAACAGCAGCAAAGCCTTGCTCTCCCATATTAAGAGCTCTTCTCCACATTACAGTAATTATCTTACTTGACAACTACACCCTGGACATATAAACAAGCAACAATATTGAAGCTATTTCACAGAGGTCCTGTACATGATTCCCTTTATGTTGGTATCTAGTATCATAACTTAGACCCTTCAGCCAACTTCTATTCCTTAACTTCTCTTTATTACGACATGCACACAATTCCTAAATTTTTGTTCCCTAATGAAACAATTAAGGGCCAGATTTACTAAGATGCAGGTTTGAAAAAGTGGAGATGTTGCCCATAGCAACCAATCAGATTTTAGCTGACATTCTCTAGTATGTAAAAATAAAGTGAGAGCTAGAATCTGATTGGTTGCCATGGGCAACGTCTCCACTTTTCCAAACACGCAGCTTAGTAAATCTGGCCCCTAGTTGTCACATGCCACTGTTGCCCTAAGGGCTAAAATTGTCAATTACAATTGTTAATTCTAATGGGCAAATTTACTAAGCTGCAGGAAAGTAAAAATGGAGATGTTTCCCATAGCAACCAATCATATTCTAGCTTTCCCTTTCCTATCATATACTAGAAAATATCAGTTTTAAATAATGTTGAAGTAGTGTGGAATAAACCTCCCCATGTACCAGATGATCACATTTATTAATTTTGTTGCGTCTTTTCTACACAGGTCTGAAGTTTTTGTGATACGCTGCAATGTCTAACATTTCCTCTACTAATGTTGGGGACATAAACTTGCCAATCAACTGCAAATGGGTCTTGATTACAATGCAAAGCCTAAAGTTGTTTTAAACCTCCCAAAACATGGCTTGTTACACTGTTCACCTTTGCCCAGAAAGCCATTCTCCAGAAATGGATCTCTCTACTTTCCTTACAAAGTTATAAACCCACCCAAAAATGAAAAGTCACAAAAAATACTTATACACTGCACAATGTTTGCTTATTAAATATGTAATTTCATTTATAATTATATAAACTCTAATCTTTAATATGATATACAGTGATACGTGATCACCATGAAATTATGTACCACGGCAGGCAGGTGGCATTCTAAGTTATTAAAAATTGCGTCTTTTTATATAAATACCCTTGACAAGCTGCTACAGTATGACATCCTGGAAGTCTTGTTGCAAACAAAGGGGTAGATCCTGAGCTCTGTACAACAGTGAATTTACGCAAGCCATTTGCGTAAATTCACTGTCAGGGAACATCTGCACATGCGCGTGGCAGATGCTCCCTTAGCGCAAGTACTATCTTACGTAGCAAGGTTACGTATGACGGTACTTAAGGGGAGGGGGCAGACCCTTTCCTTACGATGGCTCAATCATCGCCATATAGGTGGAGATAGCCATGTAAAATAGGGCTTGGGTGGGGGAAGGTCAGCTTACTTATAACATAACATATATTAGATGTATAGTTTAAAATATATTATATCATTTTATAATATTAGTAAAGGGTATACAAAAGAAATGTAACACATATTCTTCACTTATGTAATAAACACAATAAAATTTTATATTGGTGTTTTAAATTGTAAATCATTTTAAACCACACACAGCTATAAATATTGTTGCCGCTTCTCACTCCCTCTATATACATCTTTCCCTTTCCCTCCTTCCATATGCAACTTCCTTTTATAGCATCCACCTCACCCTCCATTCATATGCATCTAACCCATCTCCCTCACTGGTATGTCAATATCAACAGATCTCTGTGGATGCTTCATGGGCCATGCTATAGTGTGGGTACACACAATACAAATTATTGGGTTGTGCGTATGCTAAACCATCTCGTTGGAATGCTAATGGCTCTGACTGATTGTTTTATTATACTGCACATTATCGGTCAGTGTGTACACACCAGAGGCGGAACTAGCGAGTCATGGGCCCAAAAATATGCTTTGCCCCCCCATCCTCCCATAATTTACCAGTTTTCTCTGTTTAGGTCTATTATTTGTGTAATAACTACGTGGGTATATTATAATTTAGTCAGATATTAAACTATCAGGGAGGGTGCTGCAGGTGCCACTTTCCCTGGCAGGAATAGAATAAACAAAATTAAAGGGAAAAATTTACTAAGAAACTGTAAAAGAAAACAGACTTACCTGCATTCATCTTGCAAGAGGAGAAAATTTAGTGCTCTGTTGATCGGCTGCTGTGATCATCTCTTTACACAGTCACTTTGGGTCACATGGAGCACGGGAGTACAAGTGCCAGTGTAACGTTATTTTGTGGGGTGCTCTGCAGAGAACAGGGGCAAACACAGTTTGAATAAAAGTGGGGTTTTCAATGCTTGTGGGATATATTATGGGCCTGGACATGGCACATACTATATTAAATATATGTTGTTTATATTATGGATTGGGAATTGCACACTATATACAGTATATAGTCTGCCATTCCCAGACCCCTAATATAAGCCACATGTAACATAGAAACATAGAAAGTGATGGCAGATAAGAGCCACATGGCCCATCTAGTCTGCCTATTTGTTTATTCAAAACTATACTGACCCTAGACCCTATTTATCCTCAATTTGGTTTACAATTTAGGATATCCTTATATTTATCCCAAGCATGTTTAAATTGTTCTACTGTATTGGCCTCAACCACCTCAGATGGGAGGCTATTCCACTTATCTATCACCCTTTCAGTGAAGTAATTTTTCCGCACTTTTCCCTTGAATCTACCACCCTCCAGTTTATATTCATGCCCTCGTGTTCTATTACACCTTTTCTTTTGAAAAATGGTACCCTCCTCTAGCTGGTCACAACCCTTGATGTATTTGAAAGCTGCTATC
>WWET01001079.1:219334-241205 GCA_011038615.1 Limnodynastes dumerilii | reverse complement strand
GAGGGCGGGGGGGGGAGGCGGGTAGCTGCAAAGTCCATGCGGACATAGCACGGATAGTTAAGGTAGCCCTATGGAACTTGTAGATGCCATAAGGTACCTAAAAAGGGGGGCAGGACAGGTGAGATAGGTGCGGGTCTGTCCGCACCTAACTCACACCGGATCTGAGAATCCGGTCCTTAGAGGTTAAATCGGTATAGAAGCCAAATGCCAAAAAGTAGTACATTTTCTACTGGGCTAACTACTTTGCAATAGTAAATGACTTTATTTTCTGCATGTAGGCAAGGAATGTCTGGATTTCTGGACTTATATATAGCATATAATTACAAAGCAGCTCTTTTTTTTGCCTTATGGCTGAGACACATTCTTTGTCAAGATGAATTTTCTTCTTGCATTTTAACCCTTCCTCCCATTAGTGCAAGTTTCCCCCATAATACTAGAGTGACCACTTCTGGTGAGATGGCACAAATATCCTGACACTGTTATACTGTATCCATACAATAAATAGTTAAATACCGTGCCTCACTAAATCCTTCTTGCACGAGTTAATATGTAAAATATAGTTCAAAGTGTAAAATGACCTTTAAATAAACTATTTATACTGAACACATATGACAAGATGATACTCACAGATGGGAGTCCTTGTAAGAACATAATAGATTCCTGCACTTGCTGGACTTTCTCAGGCAGGAAGAGACACCCTTGTTCATAAAGACCTGTGTTGGAGTCAATATTGCACATCCTTACTAAACAGGAATCTCCTTCACAGTCTGAATCCTCCCGCATTATGTTGACACCCTTTAGATTGACTGAGCATCTGTTATAGGAAACAGTAACAAAAGTTTATTCCATATACAGAATCTCATTCCTATTGATTATTACATCCAAATTTCCTGTGATCCACCTCTAATATAGCCTATAACTCTTTTTGCGACGCCACTCCTGGGGCCAGATTTACTAAGCTGCAGGTTTTCAACAGAGGAGATGTTGGCCATAGCAATCAGATTCTAGCTCTCACTTTCCTATTATATAATAGAGAACGTCAGCTAGAATCTGATTGGATGCTATGGGCAACATCTCTACTTTTCCAAACACTTTTACTAAACCTGGCCCCTGGTCTGGATGAAGCTCTCTTTTGAGGAACATGTCTTTATGATACATTGACTACATGAGTTCTCCTACATGAGGAAGGTTATGCCAGAGAGTGGGTGCCGCCTGGGAGAAGTCCTGTAATCGGGAATCAGAGCATTTGTGTATAAATACCACAAACTTGCAAATAACGAGTGTTATAGCAGATCTGACTTGGTCTATACTAAATTACTAGATTACAAACAGAATCCAATGTAATCAAAAAGAATCAAAGATGCTGATACACAAGTTTGTGGGGCACCAGAAAAAGTCAGTATTCAGGCCTTGAATGCTCATGTTACAGAGAATCCCCATGTAAGGGAAACTTAGTGGCACAGATTAATTTTCTAATAGTCACCAATGTACTTGAATGCCGCAATCCTAGCACTATGGGCTGGATCCAGACTTAAGTAAGTGCTTGTAATGAGTTACTCCTGGGCTAAACAATGTTGATTGCAGGGGTGTCATATTTCATCTGTTGCAAACAGTATTAGAGTTGAGAGGTGATGTTTCCTATCCCAAGTCTAAATAACAGTGTGATAGTAAAGCTGGTCAGTATCTGTGTGCAGTAAGCAATTCAAAGATATATCCCTGCATGCAAAGAATACAATTAACTAGACTCCCCCTGAAATCAAAATGGTTTAGCCCAGGAGTAACGAATTTCAAGCAATTACTTAAGTCTGGATTTAGCCCATTATGATTTCCTCAAGTATCCCCAACTAACTGTCCTGAGCTCAGGAAATCATAAAAGTTTGCTACCATCATTACTGGTGTCAGCAACAATGATCATTCATCAAACACTTAAGATTTGTGTCTTCTAGATACAAATACAGAGGAAAATAACTCACTTTTTTTCTTTACAGGTCACATGTAACCTCAATCACTGTTGGGATACTGTGTTTCCGGACACTGGAAGGCAAAAATGGTGCGAGTACTTCCTATCATTAAAAGAATAAGAAGCGTAAAACATAAAACCCCCCAGCAAAGTGGGTGTCACCCCTCAGTTTATATGCTATAACAATACATGAGGAGGCTGGTAGTTGGTAAAATAAATTTGCCTCTTTGTACCACTGGGTTTAGGATTGCCATCAGGTTGATATTGAATGATCCTCATTACGAACCAGACATAGAACCGGATACTAACCTCCGTGCGTGCAGGCAGTCCGCGTAGAAGAGGGGTGCGTGCGGAGTTTAAGTGACTTACACCTTAAGTATCATGTGCGGACCAGTCCATACGATCGCTGATTTACGCATAAGCCCTAAATCCCAATTCGCCTTCGTTAGTTGGTATAGATACAGTCCATAGAGTTTGGAAATAAGAGAAAAACAGCAGGAAAGTTACACATGGCACAATCATGCTGCATTACATTTGCTACAAGCAGTATTAGAGTAGAGAGTTTCCTAACCCAAGTCTAAATAACAGTGTAAAAGTGAAGCTGGTCAGTATCAGTGAGCAATGCAAAAGCAAAGTACTCTCCATGAATGCATAGAATACAATTATTTTGACTCCCCCTGAAATCAACATGGTTTTTTCCAGTTGTAACTTTCCATCTTATTTTCAAATGCTGGAGCCAGTCACACACCAGCAGCTGCGAGACAATCTCTCATCCAGACCTGGATACAAAAAAAATCCCTACAACCTTTGCACAAAGTGTTACACATAGGGGCTTGATTTACTAAACCTCCGGAAAAGTGGAGATGTTGCCCATAGCAACCAATAAAATTCTAGCTCTCATTTTCCTATTACATACTAGAAAATGTCAGATAGAATCTGATTAACTCCTATGGGCAACATCTCCCCTTTTCCTTTTCCACAGTTTAGCCCCTAGAGTTAATGAGTGCCACTGGAATACTCATTCCTATTTTTCTTCTTGCATTCCATCCTTATCTCACTGTGATGTATAAGAGCCAAATGGTAATAAATATCACTTTCCCTTTAAAAGACTGCTTTTGTGTCACAGCAAACCAACTGGCCACAAACATTTTATGACAGGACAGATGTTTTAAAAAAAATGTAAACCATTTAAAAGGTATTCTGTTAGCATTAACCACAGAACAGTAATTTGCCTGGCATGTACTTAAAGGATGGGGGGGGGTTTGAGAGGAGGACTACGCATGGGAGAAGTAATACTTAACTGGTAGGTCAGCTCATAGTTACCCATATAACTCATATGTTATATAAAAAAAATGGGAGGACATCCAATGTGCTCACATTATTGCTTTTATAAAGAGAGCCTTTTATCACAGAGACACAATTATACAACTGAGTATTAAACAAATGTGTACTCATACATATATTTGGCTTAGGGCATCAAATACTTGACGCACATAATATGTGGCATAAGCTTTCTTTAATCAGTTTAAACAAACAATATTCCCTTGTCCCATTGCTTGCCAACCCAATTTTAGGCTGGGTTGGCACAGCTGTGACATTTAGTTCTTTGAAAGTGGTAATTTTATAATATAATTTTTACTTTAGTATATAAATTTTCACAATAAAACTTTTAGGGCTAGATTTACTAAACTGTATGAAATGGAGATGTTGCCCAAAGCAACCAATCAGATTCTAGTTGGCAAAACAGAAAACATTTCTTGCAGAGTGCTAGCAGACCTGAGGCAAGCCCTGATCCTGGTCTGCAAATTCCTGTCACCTGATTCACAATTTCATGGTTTCAAGGTTCTTCGTGGTTTCTCAGTCTCTAGTTACTGTTTAGTTTAGATAAAGTGAAATTTAGCATAAAGGCTACTGCTTTATACACCTGCTCCTTTACTTTAAAACATTCTCTTATTCTCTGAATATCAGTGTGTTGCTGGTACATAAAGAAATATTAAACTGTGTATTATCCAGTACCTAACCCGCCTTTAAAGCTTCAAAAATAGCTTCTGTACACAAGTTCCCCCTGCAGCTCCTGGTCTTAAGCTGGGTATTCACTGAAGTTTTTACATCTTGTCAGATCTGTAGAAACGATTCTAGCCCTGACCTGCTTAAGGATGCCCTGTACACACTGCTCTCTAGTTTCCTGTGGATTGTTTCACAAGCTGTTCAAATTAATATTTGCTAATGATATGGTCACCCACAAGGTGGCACTTTGCAGAAATATGAATGGCAATGGTTGCAGTGAAGATTGTGTGTCAGTACACGCCGGTGGGAGTCCCCAGCACGATGGCTGTGGTTGAGAAGTACAGACAGCTGAACATTCTTTTTTGGCTGTCTCTATTTCGAACAGGCGGCCATTGTATAATTTTTTTTTTTTAATGAACGGGTGAGTATGCTGATCGGCATACTCATTAATTCAGTTTAGGAAGCGCCACCCGCTGCACCCACCAACACTACTCAAGAGGTGAGTAAACTCTTAGGGTTGAGGGAGGGTTAGCGTTAAGCTCTGGGGAAGGGAGGGTTAGAGTTAGGCTGCTGGTAAGGGAAGGTTAGGGTAAGGACCGTGGGAAAGGAGGGTTAGGGCCATGGAAGGGGAGAGTTAGGGTTAAGGTCAGGCTGCGGGGAAAGGAGGGTTAGGGTCAGGCTGCATGGAAGGGGGGTTAGGGTCAGTCTGCGGGGAAGGGAGTGTTACGGTCAGACAGCATGGAAGGGTGAGTTAGAGTCAGGCTGCGGGAAAGGGAGGGTTAGGGTCAGGCTACATGGAAGGGGAGGTTAGAGTCAGGCTGCGGAAAAGGGAGGCTTAGGGTCAGGCTGCATGGAAAGGAGGGTACGGGTCAGGCTGCATGTTAGGGAGAGTTAGGGTCAGGCTTCTGGGAAGGGAGGAGAGTTAGGGTAATAGAAGGGGAGGGTTAGGGTTAGGATTAGGGAAATTGAAATAGGGCCGTTCTCAACGGAGACCTACACCCATACACCCTGAAACTCTCTGTAAAAATTAAAATCAAATAAAACGATCAGATGCTGTTTCAGATGATACCACAGCATCGTTGAAACATATCTAGGAAAATATCTGCTGAAACTGTTGTTTAAACGTGTAATCTGCACGATTATCTGCAGAAAATGTATGATTCCAACCATACAAAAAGGTGTCTGCTCAAAACATATGCATTTTATTTTTTATTTTATTTATTCAAAAAGTTACACTCTTATTTCCAGATCTTTGCAAGTTACAAACATTTGAAATCTAAGGCATGACTTTTACCATGCCTCTTGCACTCTTACTCCTTTGCTGACTTCCTCCACTTTAAATTAATCCTTTCCTCTTACACCTCCGCCCTTGCTCAAGCAAAGCAAATTTTCTTCAAATCTCTCATCCTCTTCCAAGCATCCATTCCCCTTCGCCTTTTTGCCACCTTTAACATTCTTCTCTCCCCGCCTTCCATCCCACCCTCTAGATCCACTTCCAACTTTGCCTCCTACTTCTCCTACTGCTTCCCCCATCCCTCACTGAGTTTTCTTCTTTCCATCTTATAATAAGCGACAAAATTCACTCCCTAATTATATTCTCAACACCCTCAACCTGTCCTGTGGAACCTATTTCCTTACACCTTCTCAAACACCTCTCTCCCACTGCCTGTTCCCATGTATCCCACCTTTTCAACTTTTCCCTCTCGTCTGGTATCTTCACTTCCTCTTTCAAGCATGACCTTGTCTCTCCCATTCTCAAAAACCTAATCTGGACCCTATGTCCCTTCTCCCTTTGGCCTCCAAACTCCTTGAGCACTTAGTCTACCAATGTCTCATCAACTTCCTCACTGACAATTCTCTCTTGGACCCCCTCCAATCTGGTTTCCGGCTCCTCCATTCCACTGGGACTGCACTTACCAAAGGGACAAATGATCTGTTATCTGCAAAATCCAAGGGCCACTAATTCATCTCATCCTTCTTGATCTATCAGCTGCTTTTGACACCATTGACCATCTTCCTCTTCTGCTTCAAACCCTCCACTCTTTTAGTCTCACTTACACTGCTCTCTCCTGGTTTTCCTCCTATCTCTCTGACCAAACCTTCTCTGTTTCCACCTCTAGCTCATTCTCCCCCCCTCTCCGTTACCTGTTGGTGAGCCCCAGGGCTCTGTCCTAGGCTCACTCTTCTTCTCCCTCTACCCCTCCTTGCTGGGTAACCTCATCAGCACCTTTGGTTTCAACTGGCACCTCTATGCTGATGACACCCAAATTTACTTCTCCTCCCCTGACCTCAAACCCTCTCTTCTGTCTAAGATTTCCAAGTGTCTTGTGTCCCTATCCACATGGATGTCCAAACGCTTCCTCAAGCTGAATATGGACAAAACAGAAATCATTGTTTTTCCTCCACTTAGGATTTCCTACCTCCCCTCCATCATCATTTATGATTCCTCTGTCTCCTCCTCCCCTCAAGTTCGCTGCCTTGGTGTCATCGGTGACGACTCACTTTTCTTTATACCACACATCCGTGCCCTCTCTCATTCTTGCCGTTTCCATCTACGCAAAATTGCATGCATCCGTCCCTTCCTCACAAATGAAGCTACTAAAACTCTCATCCAGTCTCGTCATATCACATCTTGACTACTGTAACCTCCTCCTCATTGGTCTCCTTCTCACCCGTCTTGCCCCCCTTCAATCTATACTCAATGCTGTTTCCAGTCTCATCTTCCTCTAATGTGTTAGGACACTCCGGGCTTACCCCTAAGGAACCGGAGTGGTCCAGGAGGGATACTCCGGGTTTACCCGTTAAGTACCGGAGTTATCCCTAAGATCCCACAGGAGTGGACGAGCAAGCTTTCGGGGTCCGGAGTCTTACCTTTCAGGTGGTTTTCACCAGAGTCCCTAATGGTGGGGATGGACTGAGCGGCCCCTAAAGGCGTGGTCGTCCCCCGTTGAACTTGGACTCACCAGAAGAGAAGATAAAGACCCCCACAGTGAGCCACAAGAATACTAGAACTACGAATAAGAGGGAGCAGGACCGGTAGGTAAGGGACTACCGGAGACTGACAAACGATAAAAAAACAAGACACTGAGGATAGAAGCGGATCACAAGACAAGACTGACTAACTAGGGCTATCTCACAGCTGGCACACAGAGTCTCCGAAGAGATACAAACACAAGCAACCAGGTAAGTACAGGAGTACAGGGGAAGTAAGTACAAAATATGGTGGGAGAAAGAAGGATAAGGAACACACTAGGTACAAGGTGGGCTGGTAAAATGGCAGAGCAAGAGGACTGGCAATGATCAATTCACTAGGCAAGCTCTAAGGCAAGACACTGGGCACACAAGGGTAACAGGTCACAGTTCTGACAGGCAGAATCTATAACCGGCAAGTGACTGACTGGGAGACAGACTTAAATAGGAAGTAGACTCTTGTGATAGGCTGAACTGCTGCTATTAGATTGGCCGGGAGCTGAGCGGCGCGAGACCGGATTGTTTACTAAAGCCACGTATGCAGCATGCGCCCGCCGGGAGACGCGGCGGCGCACGTGCACTGCAGGGATCCCGGAAAGCGTGGAGAAGGCAGTTTTCGGCGGTGAGCAGGAACAGACTCCAGGAGGCAGGTAAGTAATGACACAGCAGGGCAGCTGGCGGTGCCTAACATAATGCCGTTCTACCTCGGCCTCTCCTTTATGTCAAACCCTGCATTGGCTTCCTGTCCGCTTCAGATCTCTCTTTAAATTTCTTACCAGACTTCCTTTAAGGCCATCTCCTCATCCACTGCTCCCTACTTCTCTTCCTGCATCTCCATGCACACCCCTTCCCACCCTCCTCATTCTGCAAACCACCACTGTCTGACCTACCTACTGATCACCACATCATCTCACACCCATGTCCAGGACTTCTCCCGTGGAATCCCATGTGTCTCTGCAAGTTTTTCCTTTGCCAAAGTGGTCTCTATCCATTCCATGCGTAATAAAAAAAAAAGTTTTTCTTTGAAGATGGTTAGCAGTGGGGCTGTACGATGGAGTCTTAAATGTAGGATTGTCTTACGAGCTACTGCAGTAATTGGCACAAGAATCCTCTTTGCTCCATTCTCTATTTTCTGCCCTCAGGTAACATACCCAGAAACACTCACTCAGGACCAAAATGCACATAGTTTACCAGATTATCCTCAGTGAATCTCTTAATTTGGAGCCAAAAACCAGGTATAATTGAACAGCCCCAAAAACAATGGTATAAATCTGCATGTGTACCATGGTTCCTAGTACAGTTATAATTTGGCAGAGCTCCCATCTTGAATCTCCTCACAGGTGACAAATAAGAGTAGTGAAATAGATTTATAAACATCTCTTCATTCATGAGAAATGGTGAAAGTTTACAAGATTGTTGTAATGTTTTACGAAGGAAGGAAATTGTTATTCTAGGAAAACACCATTTCTTCCTTCAAGAAAGTATAATGTTCAGAAATAGCTCCTTTTGTGGGTGTATTTCTGAGAAAAAAATTAAGCAAGGGAAGTGCTATAGGTATAACCATACATTGGTTACATTGAACCATACAAAGCATGGTTCAATGTAACCTCGGGGTCCCTTAAAATTCTTAGCCTAACAAAATCTTAACAGTCCCAATCTTATAATTAACTTTAGAGACAATGGGATAGATCCAGAACTAAGCATGCTAGCCGGAGACGTAAAGACGCTATTTTGCATGTACTGCACATGCACATGGCAGATGTTATGCCACGTAACTCAGAGCGTAAGGGCCAGTCACGTATCTTCAATGTAACTAGGAACGAAGGGGCGTGCCAGCCATACAACACCCACAATTACACTTCGGAGGCGTGGTGAGGCATTTAAATCGTACAGTATGGGCGTGCTTAGGCGCGTATGTATGTGCAGCCATTACGGCCGACAGGAGTTACACTTGGAAAAGTTAAGGTAGGGTTTGGAAAGCGTAACACGGCTAAACTACGTACGGCCAAGGGGAGTGCATAGTAAATACGATAGCGTAAGTATGCTACGCTAGGAAACGTAATGGAAATGTAGCTCTGGATCTGGGGCAATCCTCACCTACATCCGGCATGGGACTTACGCAAGTCCTTAAAAAAGCACAACGTTTATATTTGGCAAATAGATAGGCTGATAACGTAGTATATTAGAAGGCTGGAACAATCTCCCAATGCTGTGAAAAACTTGAAAAGTCCTTTTGACGCTTTTCTCTGTGGCACTTTCTGATGAAACGTGGGGAACTCCCCCTGGAGAGTGCCTGGTGGTTACATTGATCCATTCTGTGTATATTTTAGATTTCTGTGTATATTGATATATGTGCATTTTTGGAAATATTCATTGATCATTATTGATTTAAAAAAAACAAAAACCCTTGTTGGGTTATACCCATAGTGGATCCCTTACTTTATATTTTTGTTTTCCCAAGAGAATTGGTCATTTCCAGGGCTGCTGCTGGATATACCCAGGTATTATTACTCTTATTGTGACACCATTAAAATACACAGTCTCTTACTAGGCACTGGAATTATATTTGGAATAGTATTTTCCAAATATAGGACCTGAGTCACATTTAATAAAGAATTTAGGAATATTCCTAAATTTATGCACAGCAAAGATAAGTAAGAATGATTCACAGATGCTAAAGAAAAATGCTATCCACACCCCTAGCTGCTTAGAAGCTAAGAACGTTCTTTTCTCCAGGTGCGTATATTTAGGAACAGCTTTGTTTCCCAACTGAGAATAGTGCGTATATTTAGGATCACATACAGCCAGCCAGCTTCAAACTGGCAGGGAAAACTATTGCTTCTACCTTGAAAAGGCATAGCAATCGATCCCTGGAGCACTGAACATGGTGCTCTATAAGGTAAGTAAGGTTTCTGCCCCATATCCTCACCATAATCCTTACCCTAACCCTCCACTTCTATTACCCTAATTGTAACCCTCGCTTCCCAGCAGCCTGACCCTAGGTCTCTCTTCTGTGCAGCCTGACCCTAACCCTTGCCTCATTAAAGGACCTATTACTATTTTCATGTTGGAAGATAACCCAAAACAGGTCAACCAAGGATGGAGTGACATGATGACTTTTTATATAATAATTGCCCATCATCCCATCTGGGCCCTGAGCCTCACCAAGATGAAGCTTTTTTAATAGTACTGCCAATTTCTTATGCCGTGATGTCTTCATCCAACATAGCTCTCTGATTAAAGGTAAGTCTAGGCAATCGGGCCTTGTCTAGAAATTTGGATTAGTATAATTCCGTATAATAGTATTTGGTAGAGTATAATTCCGTATAATAGGAATGAAATTAAGTAAGAATATCCTTAGACTTAGATTGTAATACGTTGTTAGAGTCCCTTATACCTGTGCAATTTCTACCCTTAAGTGGCTTAGACATCAATGCCAGGAGCTTAACTGCTTTATTGCCCCATCGAAAGTACTTCTGATGGATGCAATCATGGCCACAGGCAGCTTGAGTCGCCTGATATAGGACAAACATTCTCTTTGTCTGCGTATATGCTACATAATGACCATCAGTGTGTTGTTCTATGAATACTCTGAAGGTTGTTTGTCATATGCTCCTCCTTAGCTTTAGCATCCTTCTGCTTACGTGCAACATAACTAATGATATGACCCCCTTATTGCTGCTTTAGAAGTGTTCCAGAACAAAAAGGGATTGTCCAAATGTTCCAGGTTATTACCTAGAAAATCCATCTATTGGTAATTGATAAAAGAATGAAAATCTACTGAGTCAGACCAGTAATCTGGAAATCTACAGTGGCAGTTAATCGCCAGTGGTGAAGGAAGCTCTAACTCCACTAATCGGGATCCAATCGGGATCATGATTGGAGATCATAATATTGTATACTGAGGTTGAGAGTATATTTGTGACCACACTGCCCCCCCTAAAATATAATTGATACGTGACAGAGTGTGATGGACCACTGAGCAAAATGTGAACGCTTTCTGATTTGTGTGTAGGAGCCATGGATCAGTCAGCCTATGGATTAACGTGAGTTCATGGATATGCTACCACTGAGAGGTATTTCTGGATAAGGTTGGGGGCATTTTATCTAGGCTAGGGTCATCCACAGTACTACCCCCACTATCAATGGCGCATTACCCTCTGTTGCAGAACCTGGGTTAGGTGTTGGAAGAAAGCCTGGGTACCCGAGGAGCATAAATATTTACCAGAGTATATTTCACATGCAAAATTTCATTGTCTAGAATGAGATATCTTGCATCTGGATCCATGACACTCTCCCCTAATTTATATTGAAAATTCTTATGTAATACAATTGCTACTCCCCTAGTTTTGTTGTGGCACGGAGCATAAAGGCAATCCACCCATGGAGCCCAAAGGGTGCCTGTATTCTCCTTCACCCAGTAAGTTTCTTTTTTTTGGCATTCTTTATTTATGTTTTAACAAGATTTCCAAGCATAAATAAATAGGGCATGTGGGTTACGTCAAGATTCAAAATGTTAGCAAAGCAGTATGTTGATTAACAGGTCTATTAGCCGCGTCATATATACTGAAGTATGGTGTGGAGTAAAAAGACAGACAAATCATCCAGTGAGTTTCTTGGAGAAACACGATGTCAGAACAAAGTTTCATTAAACGAGCCACTACTCATTTACACTTAACGTGTTAAAACCTCCTAGGTTCCAGGAAGTTAACCTAAAACCAAGCTGTGTACTTGTGGTGAGAGTGTTTAGTTTATTATGAGTTGGCATGGTCATCCTACCTCCCTCAATTGTGCTATTCCAGTGTCATCTGTCACCAATATGTGTTTGTCACCCCTGAATACCAATGAAAAGAAACCCATCATGGCAACGAATGCAGAAAGTCTAGTGGAGCAGTTCTTGCACAACAATAATTAAAATGTCATAAAACATAAATTTGCACAGTGTATGGATTTCTATTTCCAAAAATTTTCCATAACAAACAAAAACTGTGGTAGGCTCCCCCAATTAAACGGGGTGCATATCATTAACTAACATATACAAACATTTTAACAGGGTGCCAAAACCAAGCTGCTATTCAGCAGAACAGACATTAAATGCAAATAAAAATTTGTGTCCCCCGAAAGACATGGGACCGTATTCACACATACCTTTTTGCGGCGGATTGAGTGTGTATTTTTAGGAGAGGATTAGCAGCGCATGCGTGCTAACTTTTTCCACGCACATTACGTAGTATTTACGCACATAAGTACTTTAGACACGGACTTGTGAATCGCACGGAGGGGTGTGGTTTGTAGAAGTTACGTGAAAGTGGGCGGGGTAAGCATTTAAATGGACATTTGAGGGCGCGGTTAGATAAATACGCACGCATGTATGTAACATACGCGCGTAGGTACACACTTAGAGTTAGGGGTGCCCTATGGAGGCAGAAGTCACCAAAAACCCGTCCGGCCAAGGGAAGTGTCATGGGTGTAGCCTTGCTACGTGTGTGCATAAAATCGCGCACATAGTAAATACGGATCTGTGAATCCTGGGTTTGAGTTCTTCAATTACCTTCCTCCCGTCTACTCACAGAGGGTGGGTGCGTGTCTAAATATGATTTTCCTTCAGCAGGGTCAGTGAAGTAGAGAGTCTGACCATTAGCCATCAGGCCGGATCCATCCAGCTGGATATAACAGGGCAAATGTCTTGTTTCTATTATGAAGGTTCCTGTGCCAGCAAACCTCAGCAAAATCTTTTCGTTTGCTGGATACCATAAAAGAAAAATCCTGAAAGATGAGTATCTTGTATCTTGTCACAAGTAAGTTAGAGCTTAGGCAGTTAGATAAGCCTCCTTAACTCTATAATCTAAAATCTTTGCAATGACTGGACGAGGCCTTCCTCCCTCCTCTGGTCCCAATGTGTGACCCTCTCTATCTGCGGGAAATGAATATCTGATTGGCTTCAGGATATTTCCTAACAAAGATATCAAATTTGTCACTTTTGATCTCCACAAATTAGAGGTTGTTCCTCCTATGTCTGTTTTTTAGATCCTCCACTTTTTCTGTAAGGGTGTGGATAGTTCTGGTGACTTGCATCACAGCCACTCTGTCCTCAGTGTCGCTACATCTCTGTTGAAGTGAAATGATTCTATTCACATTTGACTCAATTTTAGCCATAGAGGAGACAAAAATAGTTTACATATTCTCACATTATTTTTGTCATTAAGCAGAATTTGTCAATAAGCAAAATGTTTGGATAATTTTTCCGCTAGGTGAGGTCAAAGAGAAAACAAAACAGAGGCTTTGGTTCATTATTATTATGTTAATAGTGTTTGTGTGGACAGTATTCTCCTGTACATGTGTACAGGGGCCTGTTCTGCACAGAATGCAGCATAGATGCACTTTGTGCAGCAATGGTATCTAACAGCGGGTCTGTACACTAGGTAATATTACGTGCGACTCCGCATTAAGCAGGGCGAGGACATAAGCTTTAAGGTAGGGGTTACAGAATGGAAGGCGTAGGATCACACACACACAAGTCCATTACGTGCCTGCTACCTAACTTATTCTCTTGCCAGAGGTCTGGAGAGAGCGGATTGTGTTTTGATCAGATAGCACAGAAGTTTGTGATTGCACAAAACGCAATAACAGAAGAAATCTGATCCTACCGCACAGAAAAGAGGGGAAACTGGAAGTCTGCATACACTCCCGTATTTTAAATACATCGCAATGTCAATTAAGTGCTCTCACAAAGCATAACCCACATTTCCTTTATACAAAACAATGAACTACACTGTACTTTGTAATGCTGGCGATCGCCATATCTGCATTGTGCTGTTATGTGTCCCTGCTCACACTGCCCACTTGTGTCCTGATCCAGAGCTGCTCTCGTGTTTGCGTCTGAATCGCTCTTAAACCAAACGCAAAATGCATTCTTTCTCGTGTATTACAGGCCCTCTGTCCTTAAAGATAATTATAGACTATTCAAATACGATGTTAAAGTTGTTCATGGTTAGTGAAACATTAGTTAGATATATGTTAAAGTCTGAAACAGAATGTGGTGCATAACCAAAAAATACACTAATATTTCACACTGACGTCCCGGGTTTTTGCCGGGGCACACAGCAGCACAGCAGGGGGGATCCTGTTCACACTGCAGCATAGACCCGGGAAATTCCCAGGTCAGGCCCGTTCACACTGAACGGGACTGACCCGGGACTCTTTGGTTCTATACTGCTAGACTATTGTATACCCCATTCTATTCTATAGTCTATATTATTGTATACCCTATTCTATACAATAGAATAGGGTATACAATAGTATACACTATAGAGTAGAACAGGGTATACAATAGTACTCACTACTCACCTGCGATGATCCTCTGTGTTCTCGCAGGACTTCATTCATGCGATGCATGAATGAAGTCTTGCACATGCGCAGGACCTCCATTTCGGCCGGACCTGCAGTCAGCCGGGTTGCAGGACAGTTAAGTCCTGTTTCCTGTTTTTTTTAAAGCAACAAAGCTGATTGGGTCTTTTTTGACCCAATCAGCTTCTTTCACTGCGACCCGGGTTTAAAAAAAACCCGGGAAGCAGGTAGTCAAATTAACTGCCTTCGCGGATTATGTCCTATTATATATCGCCAACCCAGAAAAAAGTCTAGGCAAGATACTGGGGAAAATAGAGGAGTTTGGGGTGGTATCAGGGTTAACCATAAACTTGGACAAATCTACGGCACTACTCCTGGCTCCGGGTCTTCACAAACCACGTTGGGGGTCTTCATACCCAATTAAATGGGCGACAAATGCAATCACCTACCTCGGAGTACAAATCACGAGGAACCCGCTAGAACTATACCCAAAGAATATCTCAAAGGTTACTAGGGAAATAGACATTGCATTAGAGGGCTGGAAGAACTTACCACTCACATACACCGGCAGAGCACACTTAATAAAAATGTCCCTTTTCCCTAAATTGTTGTACCTCCTTCAATCAGTGCCTCTCTTACTAAATAAAAAAGACACATATAAAATTAATGCTATATTCCGGAAATTCATATGGGGAGGAAAAAGCGCAAGAATCAGCCTTCGCAAATTAAAGCAGTCAAAGAGTAATGGGGGAATTAACTTCCCAAATATAACCACATATAACTACGCATGTATTCTGCGCCACCTTAGAGATTGGATTCATGAGACAGAGGTATACACTGATACCAAATTAGAGCAAGAATTCCTGGGAGGCGCAACATTCAGATCATTTCTGCACTCGCGAATACAAGACCATTCCCTACACTTACCATAGAGGAGCTACTTAAAACATTAAATAAGTCGTGCAAGCAACTACCTGAAAGTAGATACACAGAATTATTCTTAAATGTGTATCATAGAACTTATTACACGCCTCACAGATATCTGATGATGGGGTCAACTACTGCTCATAGGTGCCCTAGATGTGGGGAGGTGGGAGCAGATTTATATCACTGCCTATGCAGTTGCCCCTTAATGCGATGTTTTTGGGTTAGAGTACAGCAATACGCCATCGAAAATTTAGTAGCACCTATCTCACTAACGCCAGAGTGGGCTGTGTTGGGGATTATTCCGCAAAATGTTAGATTTACTAAGGGAAATGGGAAACTCCTGCTTGCAGTTAGTGCGGCAGCCATGAAAACCATCTTACAGGTCTGGAACCAGCAAGTAATACCCACGCTGGAATTATTCAAGGGGAAGATTTTCCACCTATTCCGTATGGATTGGTTGGAGTCATCCTTAGCGAAAGAAACAAAGGTGGAAAGCTTTTTTCAAACTTGGCTAACATATGTTAATACACTATCTCCAGCCATAAGAGACCAGGTGCATAGATGTTTCAAGGATACCATATGGTACGAGCTTAGTATGTACACAGGGGATATTCCAATCCAACTTATGTAATATTAACTTGTGAAAATTAAATAGTTAACTAAGTTTTACAACGGATTGTTGACAGAATATATATTACTGTATGCAAATATGTCTAGAGTACATTGATGTAGAGATCTAAATGCATTGTGAAATACAAACACTGAATTGTATGTCCTTTTTGGCTTTTTTCTTTCAAATAAAAAGATATTTAAAAAAAAAAAAAACCCGGGTCGCACCGTTCACACTGCCGGCGACACGGTAATAACCCTTGTTAAAACCCGTGTCTCTCGACCTGGGTCGCGGCAGGTGTGACCGTGTGACACTGAGCCTCGACCCGGGTTGTTAGGGCTTGCCCCTGCAATATCCCGGGTTTTTGGCTCAGTGTGAACGGGGTATTAATAACAGTAAAAGTATTTTAGTTTACTATACATCAAACTTTGTATTGTAGAAAGGCAGTGCAATGACTCTTATGGCAACTAGTGAGGTTATATAGTTCCCTGCAATTGTTACGTCTGTCAATTTATTTCATTAAGTTCAACAATCATTTTTATTAAATTAAACCTAATTTTTATTTCATTGTACCTTAGAGAGTAAAAGTGATTTGAGTATATAACAATAACTATCTTGACTATCTATGACACTGATTTAATATGTTTAGAATGAAGGGGGACTACAAAATGTATGTAAAACAAAAAAATAAATTGGCCAAACCAAGTAGTACTTATATTTCCAAAAAGTAAAAAAAAAAATCAGAAACATCTGTAAGACTGCAAAATGTTTGCCAATAACACAAATCAAGCTGTTTAAACTGCTGCATTCGTAAATTAAAAGGAAAAACCAATAATGTGGGGTTCTGCCTTAAAATAGTAAAATGTTCACTAAAAAGACCATCTACCTCCCTGGTAATTTTATATACAGCAAAACCTGAAAAGAATAACTATGTTTTATAATGTACACACATTTATAATGTGGGGTATATTATGGTTCCAGGAACTGCACACTTTAATATATTTAGGGTATATTATGGGTCATGTGAATGGCATATACCATAATACCCCACATATATTATGGTATATGCCAATACCAGACCCCTTAAATTCCCCTCATGCGCTTTATACACCCCTAATAATGACCCTATTACACACAGCCACCATACACACATCACATTACAGAGAGACTGTGTACATACCGCTCCCCCCACATAGTTTTGTGTAACATATACTTTAGTATAAAACTGTTGCGAAATCTGTTTTTCGGCTGTCCCTATTTCGAATGCGAGCCCTCTCAGAATAGTTTTTTAAATGAATGGGTGAGTATGCGATTCACATACTCATCCATTCACTTTCGGAAGCGCTGCCGCCGGGCACTTAGGGTTAGGCTGTGGATGGGAGACATAGGGTTAGGCTGCGGGAGAGACTTAGGGCTAGGCTAGGGTTAGGGGGGGGGGACGTTGGGTTTGGGTTAGGGGAAACTCACCTTTCGAAGCACTGTGTTCGGTGCTCCGGGGATCGATTGCTATGCCTCATCAAGGCATCGAAATAGGGTCGTTTGTTACAGGGACCCACACTCGTAATAAACATATCGTGCCAGATTTACTAAGCTGTGGATTTGGAAAAGTGGAGATGTTGCCCATAGCAACCAATCAGATTTTAGCTCTCAACTTACTATTACATACTAAAGAATGTCAGTTAGAATCTGATTGGTTGCTATGGGCAATATCTCCACTTTTCCAAATCTGCAGCTTAGTAAATCTGCCCATCCAGTCTATTTCCTTTCTGACAATACATATAGTATATTGAAAGCTATTTCTATTTTGTTGCGGCTCCTGTCAGTATAAATCCGGATTCGAGGTGGCAACAGTCCTCCTGGAGGTGCTCCTAATGGACTGCTCTCCAGGTAATCCCCAGGAGAGCCCATGCCTGCAGCTGCCACTATATAGCAGAGTAATAAATGAAACAGTTATAAACACTACAATAAAAAAATATATATTTTGTAGTGTATATTGTATCATTTTGTTCTGTGCATATTTTAAAAAGGAGTGCACCCACAAAAGCACCAAGCAGGTGCATACGTCATTTCGTAATTGATTAACTATATTCCAATCTATGCCATGTCTGCTGGAATGCAATACGCTCTTGTGGGCAAAAGATGGCAGTAGTAGTCCATGTAAACTGATGTTTAGTCACAATATGTGATTTTGGAATGTCACAACAACTATAGCGTTATGCCGCTTACTGGCAACATTAGTTTGTGTCCAGCTTTAAGCTGGCTACATACTATATGATAATCCTCTGTAACGCTGACAAAACACACTCTCATATGAAATTAGAAGCATCAGAGACTGCTGGGGAGATAACCCAGATGATCAGCTGGTGTGTGCACTATTCAGTGTTACCATCACTATAGCCATCGCCTGGGATATCACATAGTATATAGGCTGAATTATACTGGGACATTTACCAAACAATATAGAATTCTTTATAGTCTTACCTAAGGCACAGGATGGGAATGCTCATGTCAAAAGTAGATGATAAAACTGTTTAGATTAATAATATTAACTAAAATTAGGCAATATCCATTAAAATATTTGTTTCTTGAAAACCTGTAACACACATAAACATAGTCTAGAGCCTGTTGCATTTGGTATATATATTTATCCCTTTTCTTGTAACACGTTTCAGTTAAAAGGATGACCCTTGATCTTGTGAGTCTCTCATTTTACATTATTATTACTACAGCTGGCCACACTCTACATAAATTTCACAATGCAATATATTGAAACAATTTTATAGACAAGCGAGAGCCCCGATGAGCATGCCAATTCATGCATACATACTACACATGATTTACAGGCAGCTCTGGGAATATTTTTTTAAACCATCTGTTGTTTTGACATTGTTTGATAAGTAAAATTGGAAGGTTTAAAAGATTCAAACAATGCAACATGCTTAGACATTATAAAGCATTATATTGTTCCAAAGACTTGTTTATGGTTTACTAAAATAATTGGATAAAAATACTGTAGTGTGTAGAGCTGGGCACAGACTGATGTTTTCCATGACAATCCAACATCTGGTAAGATCTGTAGAAACGATTATACCTCTACACACTTTCTAGATTCCTGTGGATTACTTCACAAACTGTTCAACTGAATCTTGGCAGCAATATCCTCTCCCACAAAGTGTCCCTATGCAGAAATATGGGAATATTGCAGCGAAGATTGTGTCAGTACACACTGAACGTTTCTACAGACATTGGAACATTTGATCCTTAAAATTAGGAACTCCCAAAAGCGGTGATATCTGGTGATGTTTGATCATCTGATCCGCATGATTATTGGCAATAAAAACCCCTAGTGTGTACCCTGCTTAAAACCAGCCTACCTTAAATGAGTAATGGTAATTTTACAACTCTCTTCTGCACTTCATAAATGCTCGGATTCCCGGTTACAGGACTTCTCCCGAGCTGCACCCACCCTCTAGAATAACCTTCCTCGCCCATTAAGGCTATCCACTACTCTACAAACTTTTAAGCGCTCCCTTACAACTCATTTCTTCAGACAAGATTATCAAATTCCTCAACCTTCCTAAGCTTTATTTACCATATTAACCACCCCTTTTTCCTTTCTTTTACATTATTAACACAAACCCGCACACTCACTTTTTCTATTCTAAAATTCCCTCATCTCTGTTACTAACACTGTTGTGTGGCTGGATCATAGAGCACTGACAGCACGTTTTCCATACACCCAGGCTGGTTCCATTATGTGATATAAATAACTTATGTTTCAAACCTGCTGTCCTATAGAGTGTAAGCTTGTGAACAGGGCCCTCTTACCCACCCAATCTGTTTGTTATTACCCAGTCCCGTTTATACTGATCACTAAAATTGTAAAGCGCTACGTAATCTGTTGGCGCTATATAAAAGCATGTTAATAAATAATTAATAGTTTTTAATTTGATTTTTTATGTCTATCATTGGCCAGTTCATTCAATTATAGGGTGATTGGGAAATCATGGCTTTAGTTAGTAGGTAAGACTTTTTTAAACACCAACTAAACGTACCAGAAATACCCTGGTACGATTTAAAAAAAAATCTTTTGACGTTTAATGAATATTGGACACTAGTGCCTGCTATTTTAAGCTGAGCCAATCAGCTCACTGAAAGGCTCTCTTTTTTTTCTAGGGCCTCCCTCCTCTGCTAGGATTATCTATCTCTGGAGATGAGGTGTATGTCACCAATGACGGTTACCATTCCCTGGAGGGAAATCATCTCATTTATCAGCAAACCTGCTGTCCTATAGAGTGTATGCTTGTGAACAGGGTCCTCTTACCCACCCAATCTGTTTGTTATTACCCAGTCTTGTTTATACTGATCATTAAAATTGTAAAGCGCTACGTAATCTGTTGGCGCTATATAAAAGCATGTTAATAAATAAATAATTAATAGTTTTTAATTTGATTTTTTATGTCTATCATTGGCCCGTTCATTCAATTATCGGGTGATTGGGAAAATCATGGCTTTAGTTAGTAGGAAAGACTTTTCAAACACCAACTAAACGTACCAGAACCACCCTGGTACAATTTTAAAAAAATCTTTTGACATGTTTAATGAATATTGACACTATTGCCACTGAAAGGCTCTCTTTTTTCTAGGGCCTACCTCCTCTGCTAGGATTATCTATCTCTGGAGATTAGGTGTATGTCACCAATGACGGTTACCATTCCGTTGGGAAATCATCTCATTTATCAGCTCAGCTCCTGCTGGGATCAGTAATCGTCCCAATCTATGGCCAGCTTCACTCACAACTCTAAATGAACGGTTATGTAGCATGTATCTGTGAACATTGATGTCTGTGTTCACCATCTTTTAGGTGAATTCACCTTAAAACTTTTCAGAATCCTCAAAAATCCAACACAACCCTCTTCCACCAGGTACTAACATCCTGATAGAGGAGCAGCCTGTTGGAGGATCTTCTGTGCCACCACACAAGAACCACCAAGAAGACAGAATCAAATACACATCTAACTCATAAGCACAGCAGAAGGGAACGATCCAAAGCATCAGGATAGTATATAGAAAAGAGCTGCAACTGAAAATAAACAGTGCATAAAGAAATAATGTATATAGGTACAGTTATAACTATAGGGGCCCACAACAGTAAATAATAGTACTCTTTTTAGTCCATCTGAATAGCTGTAGTGTGGCCCCTGACATTTGACACCGCAGGCATCCGCTCACACATCAGAACCTCCCAGCTACGCCCAATAACAGTGCTCGGTCTGTCAGCTAAGCGGAAGCTCGCACATGACAGCGCCCATGGCCAGGGGACGCCCCGCCTAGACATCCGGGGTACACGCCTCCTGCCTAAGACGTCGCTCTCTATCGCTGTTGTTCGCTAATGACGACCCGGCTTGTGCCCTCCTCCTGACCCGAGCACCAGACCGCCCCATGACGTCACCTCATCAGAAACCACCCGTCAGAGCTGGATTCGTGCATGCGCAATACCGGGCCGGGCTGGCAGGAAAGATGGCGGTGGCGGCGGGAGGAGTCCGGGGTTAAGAGAGCGGCCCGGGAACGGGGACATGGCGAGATTGGCAGATTACTTCCTGCTGGTGGGGTATGACCTGGATAAGAGAGGTGAGAATGGGCGTGACCGCCGCTGGAGAGGGGGGTTTGTCGGAGGGATACTCACACCCATATTGAAGGGGAAATCTGGGTGATGGGGAATGATAAGGGGTGTGAGAGGGCTGCTGTGTAAAAGGGGATAATGGAAGCTGAAAATAGTCATGCTGCATAAATAAGTCGCTTATGTTATGGTGTAAGTGCAAGAAGCGATAGATTGTCTTAGAACATGATTGCATGTTTCCTAACAGTGCTCAGTGTTTTGGTTAATTGGACATAATATGCATAATATAAATGTATTATAATACTCCTTGAGAGGATAATGCATATAATGAATAGACACAATGATAATTACATTATTGTGCTCATTTTGACAGTTGTGAAGATGGACAGGATTTTTGTGAATATTACATTCAGTGTTTAAATTCCTTTCC
>WWET01001079.1:171824-203691 GCA_011038615.1 Limnodynastes dumerilii | reverse complement strand
ATTGGATATGTGACCCAAAGTTGGGGCTCTATTTAGAGTTAAGATTAGAGTTAGGACTGTTCACCAGAGAAGCCTTGTAAGTGGCGAACAGCTTATCACGTATCTGCGGATATTTGTAACTAATTCTCTGATTTTTATTTTAAAGATAGAAGTTCATGATTAGTAACTGAGTAATGGCTAGAGTGCCAGGCCATGTCTTGTTTTTTGTACAAATTCCCCTTGCCTTGTGCACCGGTCATATATATTACTTTATAAACTGATTTTGTAGCTGCCTCCATTTTGGATATGTGGTGTAAAGTCTCTCTGAGATTGCAGCTGAGAGGGGGTGCGGTCTCAGAGTGGCAGTTTGGGAGACCTGGGAATCTCCATCTGAGGTATGCTCTTGGTTTAGAAAGATATTGGATATGTGACCCAAAGTTGGGGCTCTAAAGTTTAGAGTTAAGATTAGAGTTAGGACTGTTCACCAGAGAAGCCTTGTAAGTGACACATATACACATACATACTTAGGGACACAAATAAATAAGGGACCTTAATGTCATCATTGCTTTTTGAAGATTGAGTGGTGAAATTTCAAGGGTCCCTAATTTTGTATCAGTGTAGCATTTTTATTTTGAAAGTGGAGATGTTGAAATAACACCGTAACTAGTTAACAAGATACAAATACACAAACTAGTCAGCTGAAAGTAAATTCCTGGATAGTGTGTAAAATTGCATGGTATATTAACAGCCAAGACATAGGCTTATCCCTCTCACGCGGATTACTATACAGTTTCAAGGAGATGATGTGTTAGGTTAGCAACCGTGGCTTAAGATAATTCTCACACTTGAACCCTCCTCCAGATGGCAATAATAGTTAGCTTCATACAAGAAAAGCATGTCTCTTTTATGTCCTAGATGCTTTTGTCACTTCATGGGCTCAATTTTTCAGTGACTGTTTTGTTTTTCTTGAATTTTTTTGCACATTTTTTGTTTTCAAGCTTGGTTGCCATTAATATTATTGTTATTTATTAGTCCAGCTGGCATTTAAAATGCAATATAGCAATTGCCATAATTAATTTAAAGAGATTGTTCAGATATTGTAATGCATACAAATCCTATTTTGCAGCATTCTGAAATACAAAGCAGAAGTGTGGGAATGTGTCTGACCCGATGTATCCATTCTTCTGAGTGAGCACACCGTTAACCAGTCATCAAAGACCCATAACCGTCCTTAAGTTTTTAGACTAGTGCAAGGTGTAAAATGGTGGAAGTTAAGTAGTTTGAATGAGCTTACAGCTCATTAGCATGCCTATACTGTACATTGTAATAAAAAGTACCACCAGCTGAGAGCTACACCCCGATGGAGCTGACGGTAGTCTGGATAGAGTATATTGTGTACTGATCAGACAGTACAAATGTGCGCATGCGCCAAACTCCAGCTTACAATCTGTCTGCACGGAAACGGGGGGAATGATGGAGTTGTCCTGTCCATTATTTAGTTACTGTGATTACAATCCTTGAATCACTTATTCCAGCAAAATTTATTTTTTGCTAATCTTTCATATTTTTTCCAGTTGGTTCCATTGATTTGAAAGCTTTGCATGGCAGCTTTAGAAATCTCCAGACAACTTAACACAGAAAAATATCCATAAGATTCTTTTAGACTTGTATTTTCTTGTGAGATTTTTGAAATGATTTACCACTCCCTTTTTTTTTTTTTTTTTTTTTTAAGCATTAATAAATTTTCATTTATTTTTTTTAACTACTTGGGTAGGTACAAAAGCTAAACTAGAGTAGGGGATACAGAGCGTTTAATGACAACAGTAAACATACATAGGTGCAGGGGAATATATTAACTGCGTTATATTGGCAAATGCTTTAGCAAATATCGTTATATGATCAAGGACATATTTTTTTATCTCCAGGAATTGAGTTAGGGAACAAATGGAGAAAAGAGACAAATTGGTCTTGGGTAATAGAACATTTAGTACTTACCTCTTGCCAGACCAGCTGGATAAAGGGACAACCCCAGAAAACATGCATGATATCTGCAATCTGACCATTTTACAGCAACACAAGTTAAACGTTGTAGGCCATATCCTATGTTGCCTGCTGGGGTTAGATACAGGTTATTTAAAAGCTTGATAAACATTTCCATGTGGTCAGTATACTAAGCACATTTAAATGCCTACCATGATAACTGAGCCAACTGCTGGGGAGACAGAGGGAGGCCCAAGTTTTGTTCCCAACAGGATTGTGCTTGTGTTTTGGGGAGGTCTGTGATAATCTCCCACTCTTAAAAGATACAGTGGTCCTAAAAAGACTTAATATAGTGATTGTAAACCAAAAAGGAACTTCCAAAGTAAACAATAGTTTTTTTAATTGTCATCTGGGTATCTGCTGATCTCTGTACTCCCAAAATATATGCGCTAAGATCAGCATGGATCAGGGTTACCCACGTTTCACAGCTTTTCTCCTGGAGGCAGGAGATATAGGCCAATATGGGGGCCGAGCTTAATAACGCATTTTAGGCAAATTGTGTGCCAAAGTTGTGTCCCTGACAGTGACCGTTTTCACAGTATTACTAACGATGGGGAGGGGCTTGATTACTTGAATTATTAATTTGCATGAAGCCACAGATCTGACGGCTCTCCCAGGATACCAGGAGACCTGGCCTAATTTTGTGAGTCTCTCGGATATTCTTGGAGAGTCTGCAACCCTGACATGGATATGTCCTAAAATATGCATGTATAAAACAATGGTGGATATAGACAAATCTGATCGAGTTGCCGAGTACTGTAATATATTCCATACATGACACTGGTTTCTAGTCCACTGTGGTAATTAGGTGATTGATTTACCTGAACAGGCCATTCCATAATTTTTGCCAACATTGCAGAATTTAGCATATTGTGCAATTATTGGATATTGTGTATACTTCCAATCTACTGTTACATAAAAATAGAAGGCAAAACATACACGCATGTGTCACAAATTACACGATTTACTACTTTTTAAAATAAACCTTTCTACATGCCATAAACACCTTTTTCACTTATCATTTTGCTACTGGCACATTGCCTATCTTTCTGTGATGAAAATAGAGCAGGCAGTTTAGCCTACAGCATTCTCAGTGTGATATATGATGCACAGATTCATTTTTTTGACATTTTTCTTGTGCTGATTTCCTGTCTCCATACTACAGTGAACGTCTTCTGCTGAGCAGGACAAAATGCTGGGTGTGGTCTGTCACAGGAACTTCTTGGGGACTAAGACCCTCTTCCTGCATAGAGGTTGCTGGTTGTTCTGTAGTGGTCACTTTTCTCCCCATGTTTCTATATGTGACATCATACACACTTCCTGCATATCCTGTGCTTTAAGAAGTACAAGACAGCAGGCAGAGACTTACTTTAATTTGTTGTTCATTTTACAGTAACTTCAACAGTTAAAATGTAAAGACACTAGTTTAAGGATTGTCTATATGCTGTGTTTGTGTTTTTGTTTTTTTGCTACAGTGACACATTCATGATTCATTCTTGTGCATCCATTTGTGTGCCAACCCAATTTGGCCCACCAGCATAGTTGAATGAGACATCACATCATGAAGGCCTATCTGGAGATATCAAACTTTATGATCTACGTATAACATATCATTAAATTTGCTGGTATTGTATGTTGGAAGTAAGCTTTTATGAACACCTCAGCACCCCAAGTCATTGCTCCCTGATAGGTGTAGCATTGGCATATACCTGGTCTCACCCACATTTTTTAAAAGATCTGTAACCAGTAAGAAAATAGGGTTAAGTATAGGACCTTCTAAATGATCATTTAATGCATATCACAGTTGTTAATGATAAAACTGTGTGTTTAGAGTTTCAAAGTCAAATCAGAGTTGCTTAAATGACTTCAAGATATTGTTAGTATTAAGCTGATGCAAAGCAGTCTCAGTATGATTAGAGGGTTTGATCTACCTTAGGGTAGACAGTGCAGCATCTTAAATTCAGATTAACACCACAGGAGGGTATAGCTGTTGCAGCCTAAGCATTATGTCCCTATAGTACCGGCCTGTTGTAAAGTACCAGTCATGTTTATTGAAGCCATTCCTCCCAACACACACACTAAAGCATAAATGTGTTTTAAAGAAGCTAATAGGGAGAAACTAAAAATTTAAGGAAAACATACAGGAATTTCGACAGCTTAAGGAATTCTGAATTATACCCTCGCCTTGCTTTGAACATCTTCAGTTTAAGGGGTACAGCAGAAAAACTCAATTTAAGGCATTCATGCTAGATTTAATTATATACTATATATATGTATACTATATTAACCAATTATACGAGAGTGGTTCATGAATCTTGAGCACCTGTGAGGAATGACATGTTGTCCACATTTGATACAACCTTATTCTTGCAATTTGTTTGCCAATCACAGTTCTCTAATAAGAGGCTCCTCTCTGGTACAACATGCTATCATTGACATTATTTTGGTAATGCATACAAGGCATGAGACAGCAGGTGCCTGCCCCTTCGTGGTTTCCCTTTCTAACTTAAGGAGCTCTGGATGTAGGAACAGAGTAAATTAGCTTTATTTAAAGAATCTGTCTCCCATCCCATATGTTGTTTAACGTCACACAGATATGGCCGCTTCACTGATTCAAATGCCTTGGAACAATTTGGCTAACCACCTCTTCCCTGTGACCCATTGCTGATGTGTGTTTTAGGTTTTTGCATGTAGACTTTGCAGGCACAAACCCGACTGTTCATGATGTTTTAATTCTTCCATGACAGAATTCAACCTAGTCACCATGCCCTTTGCTAAAATGTCAGTGCCTGTTAGAAGCAAAATGAGGCAATAGGACTCTGTAGGGGAAAGATCATTTACCAGGTGAAGTAGAACAAATATTAGAAATGGGGGCACCTTTCAAAAAGTCTTGGAGCTGACAAGGGACAAAATGGGTAGAGCTGCATTTGGATGTAATCGACACAATTCAAATTTGTATCTTGTTTTATGCCCATGGTGTTGCTGAAATTGCATTGCTATGCAGCATGTGGGTGTGAGTCAGTGGTCAGAACAGCTCTCTTGCAAAAGGGACATTTTCTACCAGCCAATTTTTGATTGGCTTTGTAGTCAACTGCTCCTGCCCCGCCATGGACAAGCAATTTAACATCCCAGAACCAATCTGCAGCTGCAAGTGGTGAGTATTTATCTAACCCCAACCCTTATCCTAATCCTCTCCCTAACGCTCCCTTTCCATTACCCTAAGACTCCATTCCCCAAAGCCTGACCCTAAGACTCCCTTCCCCGCAGTCTGACCCTAAGATTCCCTTTAAAAACTAACCTCCTGTCCGGTACGGTGAGCCTGCGGTGGGTGTTCTGTTGGGTGCGCCGGGGTGCTGGGTGCCATGACGGGTTTTGGAAAGCCAATTGATGGGTAGGTATGCCGTAAAATAAATTTTGCATACTTGCATATTCATTAGGAAAAACTTCTAATTAGGTATAATTTTGAAATACAGACAGCTGAAAATGACCTTTTTGGCTTTCTGTATTTCGGAAATATCATTTTCATTCCAGAGAAAGCGTCCCGTAGCATGTTTGCCTCATTCTGAAAATGTATTGCTTTACATATTAAAAATTAAAAATTTAAATTAAAGTATATTTGGATATTTCACTGCACGCTTAACATTACATTGTGGGTGTTGCACACAACTCATTGTATTTTTAATGACCCATATCTATTAAATATTTTTCAATGTTGCTGAATCATGCAGTACAATTTCTGTCAGGATGAAATAATGAGATCCAGAATAACAGGCTTTGCCTGAGACAGCCACGTCATACTGGTGACATTTCTGGCACAGATTTCTGCATGGAGCAGTTCACGTTACACTCCTTTCCATTCCTGATAATTCTCTCTAACTATATTGCCAAGGCCTTCAGTGACTCCTACTTAGATTCACAGGCGTGGTGTTACGTTTTAAAATAGGAACACATGGATATTAAGACATAACATGTGTAGCGGTTATCCTTAGATTTTTAGAGAAAATAACAGGCCTGCTAAATGGTAGTTAAATGTTTAGTGTTGACTAGCCTGACAAGCATGCTGGTGGCATTGGTCAGGTTCTGATTATTATTAAAGCCTCAGAGTATTTTATAGGGCCTCTCAGTTGGGATAAGGCCAAGAAAAGCACTTCTTTTTCACACCTGATAACATTGTTCAGTACTGTGAACTTCACAGCTGGTAGCAGACTACAGTTAGCTGTCAGATCAAGTTCTGTATTATTTTAGGAAGTGTTATGCCCCATACACACTTTTCAGTTGTTTATTTAAAAGTGCAGGCATGACAATTGGGCAAAGCATACAATATAATTTCTTGGATGTATATTGCTCTGATATTTTTGGTACAGTGTCCCATTTGTGCTCTCTTGTAAGATATATCCTGTGTGCCTATGTGTACCTGTACTCTATTGGATTCTTATCACACGTGTGTGTGTGTGTGTGTGTGTGTGTGTGTATATGTATGTATGTATGTATGTATACATACACTTATAGCAGTCTAAGCTCTTGGATTTATATGGACCTACTCTATATTAAAAAGATAAAATTGTAGGATAGTGTTTTATTATCTTTAATGCTTTGAAAATGAATGTCTGGAAAAAGATTTTGTAATGTCCCTGGTGGATGGAACATTGTGTGAGTTGTCACATAGGGCCGGATCCTCAGCAACGTGTCTTTCACACACGGCTGTAATTTGTCGATCTGTATCTACTATGCATGCCTAAACCGCATATACGCAATCTACGAAACAATCCGTAGATTATGTACAATAGCTATTACGCATGCGTAGTAGCTACCAATCGACAAATTACAGCCGTGTGGTAGACGGACATTGTTGAGGATCCAGCCCGTAGTGTGTAGCTGTCATGAAAGACATGCCAACAGAAAGGGATGTAGTTGCCACCGACATTATTTCAACCGACAGCTTAATCGCAGCTGTATTAATGGTGAAGGCTTTTAAATAAAGACTATTTCTAAATCTGACAGGCACAATGTTGAATGTTCTTGTGTGATCAAAGTAGCCGTTCCTAGTTAGAGTTAGGCTGCGAAGAGAAGAGGGTTAAGGTTCAGCTGTGGGACAAGGATGGTTAGGGTACGGTTATGGTTAGGCTGCAGAGAGGAAAGGGTTAGCATGATGTAAACTTACCTGTCGCTATTGGAGGCTTTGTGGAGACTGCACTCACAAGAGTGATGCTGTTTCCCTGGAAACTGACTAAAAAAGCTTTATTGTCACAAAATAATCTGTCAAAAACAGTTAATCGGATGAAATTTATCACAACAAAAATAATGATAAATGATTTCTACAAGCTGCCCTGTCTTCCTATTCACGTTTTCCCAAAAAGTTAAATGTAAGTTTAAAAATGCTGTAATTTAGTACAGGTTGCAGTACTGTTTTGTAAAACTTAATTTAATTTGTATGTGTGAAATAATATTGATGCTTTTGCAGGAAGCTTATGATTATCCAGTATTACAGGGGTTCTCAACCCAGTACACAGGTAACCCGGCAGGATTGTAAGGAGGTAGCATGTAAGAATGTATATAATGTAATACCAGACCCTCCAACATGACCCATTCCATTAGGTACAAAATACTCTGCTTCTCAGATTCCAACTGTCAGTTTCTATGGTAACCACCTTTATGGAAGAGGCAAATAGTGTTTGAAATATCAGTTAATTCATTTAAACCAGGTGAGTGACAGTTGGAAGCTCAGGAACAGATTATATTGTACCTAATGGAATGGGTCATGTTGGAAGGTCTGTAATACTTACATTGTTAACCTATAGTAATACCAGCTGGCAGAGGACATAATTAATAATTTAAATTTATTTATTAACAGGTTTTTATATAGCGCCTGCTGATTACATAGTGCTTTACAATTTTGCCAATTAGTATAAACAAGACTGGGTAGTAACGGACAGATTGGGTGAGTAGCCCTGCTCACAAGCTTATACTCTAGGACAGTGGGTTTGGTACATAAGGACAAGTGCTTTTTATCCCACAATGGAACCAGCCAGGGTGTATAGTAAAAGTGCTCAGTGCTCTGTATGCTGTATGATCCAGCCACACAGCAGTGTTAGTAACAGAGATGAGGGAATTTTAGGCAAAATGGTTTTTAATATGGTAAATAAAGAATTTGTTAAGCTTGTATGAAGAGGTAAGTTTTTTTAAGATAGCGCTAGAAATTCTGGATTGCAGAAGATAGTAATGGTGTGTGAGGGAGGTTATTCCGGAGAGTGGGTGCAGCCCGGGAGACGTCCTGTGACCGGGAATTTAGAGCATATATGAAGTACAGAAGAGAGCTGTATGTCCAGTGATGATTTGAGAGGGAGCTGGAATATATCTTGAAACAAGTGAGGATATGTGTGCAGGTGCAGTGTTGTTTATGGCTTTATAGCTTAGAGTATTTTGTATTTGATTCTGTAATAAACAGGCAACCAGTGTAGACATTGACAGAGGGCTAGCTCTATTGGAACGTTTTGCAAGGAAAATCAGTCTAGCTGCTGCATGACTGTAGAGGGGTAACTTTATATTGCGGGAGTCCAGTAAGGAGAGCATTGCAATAATCAATGAGGGAAATGATCAGTGCATGAATAAGAGTTTTTTCAGTGTCTTGTGAGTGATATTTTCGTATTCTGGATATGTTTTTAGGTGTATATAAAATGATTTAGAAACAGATTGTATGTGAGGCTCAAAGGACAGTTCAAAGTCAAGTGTAACACCTAAGCAGCAAGCTTGAAGCGTAGGGAGTATTTCAGTATTGTCAATAGAAAAAAAGAGACCGGGTGGGTAGCTTTTGTTGGCCGGAGGAAATATTTATAGCTCTGATTTTGAATTATTGAGTTTGAGACGGCAGGAGGACATCCAGGCTGAAATGGCAGAAAGACATTAAGCTATGCGTGCCAGCACGGTTGGTGATAGATCAGAGCTGGATAGGTAGGTGTATTATCTGCAAAGAGAGGATATTGAAAACCAAATGATTTTGATTTAAATAAAAAAAAAAAAGTGAAGGGGCCAACAAACCTTTTCTTCCTATAGGCCCGATGCAAAGCAGATTAGTGAGGCATTATGATAGGTACAATATTTCCTGTGAAAAATGTTTTAAGGTACAATATTTCTAATAGTCAAGGGCTCGAAGCACTCATTTTCTTTTCTGCTAAGATGGCCTGGAGTGTGTTGTCGTTTTTTTTTTTTGTTTTTTTTGACAGTAGTAAGAGTTCTAGTTTTTATACTGTGTTCTAAATGTACAAGTTGAAATACATTCGTTTAGATTATTACTATATGCATTCGTTTAAACATGAACAAACAAATAACTCCACTCAAACCTGGATATCATTTGGTGTATTTAATATTTGTTAAATATGTCTATTAAGCCAGGTAAACACTACAATTATTGGGCGGATCATCTTGGTAATTGTATAGTGTGGCTGCCGGACTGATTTGTTGTAACGCCAAATAATATTGGTCAGTTTGCACAGCAGATTCGGCTGCCGATCCTACAAGGATGGCACAGTTCAGTCACACGCTCTACATACTTCGGGTAGTATGTAAACTTGTCTAATAGCCATAATCATGCAATTGTGTACGCAACTTCGTTTCTTCTACTGAAATTACAGCCACATTTTAGAACATTTGACATTATCTCAGGGTTCTGTAATCTATGCCACATGATTCCTAATGACAATAATCTTTCTATAAAGACACTGGTAACACAAGATAAATCAGTTGTGCTGTTTAGAGAGCCATTTGTGTACTGTAATTGTGACGTTTTCTTTTTTACATCTCCACATTTTGTAAATGCTTGAAAAAGTTTTGGCAAGAAGTGAGTGATGATATACTTGTTTTTCCAGCCTCTCACTCACATTGTGGTAAAGCTTAAAGGCTGGGCGGTTGTAGCTGTATTTAACACTTCCTTATTTTGCACCCCTGTCACCCAGAGAACTCTTAAGTTGGGCACACACTTGTGGAATCCTCTTCATTTCATTTTCAGATAAAAGGTCTTAGAGGTTTTTACACACTTGTCTTGATCAGCCGTTGCTTTGGTACCCACCCTAGCCGTTTCGTACACTGTAGCGTGTACTGGAAATGGTGGCTAGAATTAGTTTGAGCCCTTCAGACGTAATGCAGATTTAATAGCTATTAATAGCTACAGTCATTATTTTATTTTTGCAAAATGCTCAAGCAGTGATTTTCTGTGCTAATGTCTGCACTCGGTTCTGGATTGCACACAATTACTTGAACATGTCCTTACTGTATATTGAATATTTCCACCCACAAAATATTCTTCAGAATGCAAACTGTTGCAGCGCCGTTTGCCAATTGCGTGCACATGATGTGGCCCCACATCAGGTGCGCATCTCGCCACTCTCTGTAAATAATTAAATTTGCTTAGAAATTTAGTACAGTTTTAATCAAGATGTTTTGTGCGGAAGTTTATATACAGGAACTTTTTTTTTTTTTACATTATTCCAACGAGCATGTATACATTGTCTTATTTCATGAAGGGTTGTTTAGGTACATTTTTACAAAACAGAGGATGTAAGGGTTCGTTCATGCCTAACTCATGGTATTTTTTTTTTTATGGTTTTCATCATGATGCTTTTCTTTTTAACATCACCCACACAAAACTGCGTATGCACAGAAATACTTTTTAAATGATAGGAATATGGTATTTTTCTAAAGAGGAAGTACTACTATCTTGTCTTTCACATAAAGCTTTGATGAAACATATTCTCTCACATGCATGATTATAATACTGCACTTGTACTAACAGTCTTCATATCTTCTCAAAGTTGATTTTAAATGTCAAATATTTCTATACAGATCATTTCTGTTTCATGAGGTGCATTAAGATTCCAATATAATGCCTTTGAGTGTTAAGAGGGGGAGGAAATCTGCTACAGACGGAAGTGGTTTTGGCACCTTGGTTAATCTTAAAATGAGACAGAGCTGCTTTTAGAGAAGCATTGCAAGAAATTGCACCTGTATCTTTTGTTATATCTACAGTTTCTGCACAGTGTGCAAGCAACACACACACACACACACACACACTAACTAGACATTACTACTTTCTAATTTCTGCATTAGAGCTTTGTTATTGCAAAAATGAAACCGTGAAAGAGAGCGAGATCTCTGCCCTAAAGGATTACATGTTCATGCTAAAGCAGGCCTGTTAGTACGATCAGCAGGGTGTTGGTTGTTAAATTTAAACAATAAGTTACCATACTATACGAAGATTCTTTCTATTTACTGTTAATTCTGAGTTATAATTTTTTTTTGCATTTGGGTTTAATGACATACAATTCCAAAGTCATTGAAGTAATTTGTCACCCACATAGCACTGCACATGTAGGGGCTTATCCAGATTTAGGGCAAAACAGGTGCAAATGTCCTGCTCAGCTAAACCATTTCCAATGTAAAGAGGGCTAATTTATTATTCTTCTGCATGCAGGGAAAATATTTTATTTTTGCACTTAGATCTTAGATACTGCATAGCTTTAGTTTTAATCTGTAAACTAGAGTTGAGATAAGAAACTTCACCTCTAATGTTTCCGCAGTTTAAATTTGTCTCCCCTCACATTGCAGCATGGTTTTGCTCAGGTTTATACTTTCAGGTGTAAGTGCAGCCCATTAGTGAGCAGACAGGCTTTGGAATGACCCCATGATCTCTGCCTATGTGGTTTCATAGTCCTCCTTCACCTCTACCATCATATGCATTAATAAAAGCTTTGCCCTTGTGCCTGGTATGTGACCTTCATCCATGCTTACCTTTCCATAGAGATCTTTACATGGAAATTATTATTTGTAGGATCACATGTACAAATTATAAATGCTTAAGTTATTTGCTGTTATTATTTGAAAACATTATTCTGTGTGGGATTTCCGCTGTATACAAACATTAGAATATAAAAAGAAATGAGTACAATTTCTCATTTATGTCTGGAACCTTTCCTCATGTTATTTACTTTGGGCGGGTACAGTTAGTCATACCTGATTCCATATCCATATAAAAGGAGCATGAATACATATGCAAACAGCTCTTTCTTTACATAAAAAACTAAACAAATATTTATTATAAATACAGAGGCTTTAGAGAACCATTATAAAAATGTATATCGCTAATAATTTTTACTACAATTTATTTGCAACCACAGGTAAAGAATCTATGGTCCTGAATGCTCTTGACAGTCAAAGTCCCATGCACTGATATGGGGAATCTGTTAGAGCTTATCTGTTCTCACATATTCCACCTACCCTCTCACTTGAGCAGGAAAGCTTGTCCCTTAGACGATGATGCTTGATCAGGTAGAGTTGCACATGTACAGTGTCTGGAAGTGCTGAACAAGATACAATAATATAGGGAGTTGGGGAAAGTCCAGCTGCAGACACAATATAGCAAAAATAATGTTCATTATTTATGTATTTTTTTAATGGAAATAGTGCTGTATAAATACATATTTGTGCCACTTTAGTATGTGTTCTCATAATGTCGTTTGAAAGGATTTCCCAGTTTTTGCTTGGTGAGCTGCTTTTTTGTTTACCAAACTTTATCAGTGAGAACTTGGCTAGGGAGGAAGAGTTTTTTGTCTCCCATATTTCTAATTCTATATCTGATTCTCCATGACCACATTCAAGCTGATGCCAGAAATTCCTGGACATCAAGTCAGGCCTGTCCAACATGCGACAAGCCAGGTATTGTGAGACTGCAAGTCCCAGCGTGCTTTGTGGGTATCGGCTATGCCTTTGCAGTTTTACAACACCTACATAGCCACAGGTTAGTAAGTCCTGTATTAAACAATCCCACTAAAGCCTTCTCATTGATAAATAGAGTAACATGATGTATGTAGAGGATCAGACTGTTCAATCCTGTATGTTATGAAATGACTGTACAAAGCGTTTTACTATGTAATATATTATAATTATTAATATATAGTAATTTTTGGTGAAGTTCATAGATTACTTAAATAATCAGTATGCATGCACAACAGACATCCACTGCTGGAGGTTTCTTAGTTCAGGAAGAAGAGGCTGTACGTGTAAAGCCCAAAGGTGGGAGGGGGAAGGTGTTTAAAGCCCTTACACACTATCCAGATTTCCGTCCCCACGTGGAAATATTAAGACAAGGTAGTGCTGTCATAATCCCCTTTTGTATGAGTGGAGAGGCCTCCACTTGCATGCACTTGAGTTTGGATAAAGCATTGTTGTGGCATTGGGTAGCAGACCAGAGGTCTTAATCTGTTCCTTAACGGCCATATTTTCTGTGCTCTTTTCCTATAGTATAACTAAATATATGCCACCTTTTTCTTTGCCTCCTTGGGTTTGAGAGAAGTTTTTGTTTTGGTAGGGGGGTAGGGGGGAAGGGTTCTTTAAATACAACCCATTTTATGAAATGCTTTGTGTTTGTTATAGTGTTTAGGAGAGAATGATTTTCATTATTGTTCAACAATTATATAGTGACTAGATGTAGCAACATTTTAGTGCACTGTGCAGAGTTTATCATTGTGATGGCCATGATTTTTTGTATGCTATTTGACTCTTGCCTGCATTGTATCTCATCACCATATTCTTTCTGTAGGCAGTGGCATAGGACAGGGGAAGATTCTGCAGAGATTCCCAGAGAAAGATTGGGAGGACAACCCCTTTCCCCAAGGCATTGAACTGGTAAGTGAGAGAGAATTGTTTCGTCTGCTCATTTAATTGAGTAATGTTTCTGCACAAACCATTTGCTGTGACTGGCATGTGTAAACTTAAGGTTCTAACCAGGTTTATCAGCAACCTTTAAACCTGAAATGTGCAATACAATCTATTACTTTTTAACCTCACATAAAATGTTCTTTTGTCTTAGTTCTGTCAGCCCAGTGGATGGCAGCTTTATACAGAGAAGAATCCTCCGACCTTCTTCATCGCAGTTTTAACTGACATAAACTCAGAACGTCATTATTGTAGTTGTTTTACCTTCTGGGAAGAAATCGCACAGGTATTTTTCTGTGTACATTTATATGATGATGAGTAATAATAATAATAATGTTCTGCAAAGGTTTGATAGCACACATTGTGTCACCCTGTGTCATTTGTTCTCATTTTTATTGGTGTTTTCTCAAACATGTTTTTGGACTGTTGATGTAACAAGCAGTGTTGGGGGCAGGGGAGGCTCCCACAAGCTTTTTTAGTTGTAGGAGTATTTATCAATGCAGTATAATTTATGACGTTTCTAGAAAATGTATTTTTAATAATATATCCTGTATTTTATAGAACCTTATTGATCAAAGAGATGGAGAGGCTGAAGATGCTCCCTTGCCATCTGCAACTCAGCTTTATGCTCCCAAGACTCTGGTACTCGTATCACGGTTGGACCATCCTGAGGTTTTTAGGGTAAGTGTTCTTTTACTGGTTTCATATTGTTTACCAAAGCCTAGATTCCTTCTTATTTGTATGGCTGGTATCTCCAGCTTAGATAGTGCCATGAAACACATGCTTGTTAATATGTATAGGGTTATGTAAATATTTTAGAGAGTTCAAGTAAGAAGTCTAATGGTAATCATTCCCATTACAGGACTCCCTAGGTCTGATTTACACCATTCACACAGATGGCTTGAGTGTATCTCTTGAGAATGTCATAGGAAACATGTTAACTTGTATGGTCCCAGTCACTGGGGGTTCTCAGGTCAGTATTGCCAAACTGAATTGGTTATGACTTCTGTGATTAGCAAGGCAGTTGAAATTGTACTCAATACTAATCTTACCAGGGACTTCCTGGCTATGTTTTGAACACCGTTAACTTCTCCAGGCTTGTGTGTTGCTATCTGACTCCATGTTAATCTTTTTCTCCCAGTCTGACCTGGAACAGGATACTATGGTATGCACCTCATTATAATTGCCGACACACTGCCTGCTTGTCCTCTTCCATCACCTCTATTTAAGAGAACTTAAGGCATTTATTTGTGTCTCTCTAAAACTTAAGAAACCACTTAAAAATGTGGTACTTTTTTCCTGTTCTTTTTTGGAATTTTGAAATGTAGGGCCTGGAGGCTTGTAGTGTGGACGAGGTGTCTTGGCAAGCACTTATTTTCTTTAGTATTCATTTTTTATAAAGCTTGCATTGTAAATTTTATTTAAAAAATGACAATCCTCAATGTATCATGACATTGAGTACTATTTGTTGTGGATGTAGGACAGTCATTGTAGTACATCATTATCAAATGGATTTATTTGTTCTATTATTATAAGGGCTTGTTCAGACTAACATATTTTAAATGCTGGAATGTTTCAATTATCAGTGGATTCTGTCTGCTAGTTTTGATCATTTGGAGGAGGTATGGGCACTGTAAGAATCAAATATTCCTAAATTGCAGTGCGCTCTTACAGAATTTTAAAATCTAGTATATTTGTTCTGATCACATGCTTGTAAAATAAAAATTTGGTGTGAATAAGCCCTTAAGCTACCATTTAGGGTCTTTTCATAAATGCTAAATAGTTTCTTGTTTAAAGCTTGCCCATAAAGTTCCTTGGCATATAAGAAATACTGTAAAATTAGCACATTCCTTGCTCACTAAATGGCTGCTTTGTAGTGTATACTTCTGCAGTGATCCCACTTCCTGCCGATCACCCTTTTGATCTTATCCTTCTCTCAATCCTCTGAGCTGTATGCACTTAGTCTGCGTTTACCCTCCTCTCACATAAGACATGTGTTGCTGAATTTCCTCTCTATGGACTGATTCAGAATTAAGAAGGTGCTTAAAATAAGAGAGGAAAGTCACTCCTGGGCTGAACCATGTTGATTGCAGGGGAGCCCTATTTCATCTGTTGCAAACAGTATTAGAGTTGAGAGGTGATGTTTCCTATCCCAAGTCTAAATAACAGTGTGATAGTAAAGCTGGTCGGTATCTTTGTTCAGTAAGAAATTCAAAGATATATCCCTGCATGCAAAGAATACAATTAACTTGACTCCCCCTGCAATCTACATGGTTTACCCCAGGAGTGACTTTCCTCTCATTTTAAACACCTTCTTAAGTCTAAATCAAGCCTTATTTCATTTACCTTTTTTTTTCTTTGTACTATTGGTAAGCTAACATCATTTGTTTCATATTCACACGTGTTCTCCTACAATGCAATTAGAGAACCATATCTCTGGGAGCAGGTGACCGTCAAGTGATCCAGACCCCAATATGTGACTCTCTTCCTGTCAGCAACTGTAGTGTGGCCATGTTATTTCGACAACTTGGTAAGTACCCATAATAATGTATTTGGGTTTTCGTTTCTGTCTTTTCTTTCTCTTATGTTCAGCTTTATATTTCTCTTCTCTCCAGGCATCACCAATGTATTGTGCCTCTTCTGTGCAGCTCTTACTGAGCACAAGATCTTGTTCCTCTCCCGCAGTTACCAGCGTTTGACTGAAGCCTGTAGAGCTCTGTTGGCTATAATGTTCCCCCTCAGATACAGGTAACTCATCAAAAATGTCACATTTTATTATACTGTCCTATATCAAAGCATGGAAATCCTACTCGTATGCTATAGATGCATGGGGATATTCCAATAATTTGTGAATAGATCCAATCTCCTTTCTTGCACTTCTTGTTGTCTGATCTAATGATAGAACCTGAACCACGTGTCTTGTAATGGAACCCTCTGGCACTACTCTTGATCCATAATGTTTTGTTTCTTTTGTCTTGTAGTTTCACATATGTACCCATTCTTCCAGCTCAGCTCCTGGAGGTACTCAGTACCCCCACACCGTTCATCATTGGAGTTAGTGCTCTGTTTCGAGCAGAGACCCTGGATTTGGTAAGAAAAATATTATATATTGTGTATTATATATATATATATTATATACTGTGCAGTCCAGAGATGAATTCTTTATAATCAAGTGTAGAAGGATAATGGGTACTTAGTTCCCCTTTTTTTGTATTGTACACTTCCCCAGATTGCACCTCCTTTCCTACTCCCTCAGATAAGAATAGGACCAAAGGTTTAAATTTAACCAAGAAAAGTGGAAACTTAGAGCCCCTATTCCCATTACCCAATTATTGAATCTCCTGAGCTTCCCTCAGAAGAATGCATAGTTTGTGTGTTCACTCAGTGGCGTCTGCTTGTCTTCTAAAGCCTTCTGTCTTGGAAACTTTTCCTGAGCAGCAATTTATTTTAATTTGTCATCTGCAGTGTCCTTGGTGCTGCTACACCACTGTCTGCGTATGTTGGAGTGACAGACACCTTATGCTGTACTGGGCATTTAAACGGTTTGGTTGCATCACTAGTTGCTTGACTGTGCTCTTGGAGCCCTGGTACAATCAGCTCTGGTTTATTCCATATAAGGCCTTGGTTTGCACCAGTCACCCCAGCCACTGGGTCCCAAATTGGTGAAAGTTTATGTTGTTGTCTGGTTTGGCATCTCTTTATTTTTCTTCTTCCAGAGAATTCTAATAATCCTAATCTTGGTTTGCTTGGTTACTAGTATCTGCTGCTTGTAATGTTCAATTTTTTTTATTGAGTCTTCATTCTCAATATTGGTTTCTTTTATGAGCAAAATAGACACCATTTTAGGGGAAACAAAAGGTCAGACTGTAGCCACTCCACTGGAAGAAGATCCTTTAACCAGTTTATGGGAACTGTCTCCCTTAATGTGGTCACAGGAATACTTAGATCTGTTCATCTTGTCTATATCTATTTATTCTAATGCTTTAAATATCGGAGTAATTCCCTCTGGATCTGCTTGTGCCTTTAGCAATATAGGAGCTGTTTTTTGGATATACAGGTTGTGGCAGTTATGTCCTTCATTGTCAACTATTCCTAAATGTTCATCTATTCACTGTATTTGAGGTTTAGATATATTTAGTCTGATGATATTGTTTTGATTGGAAGAGATAAAGACCATGGGCCGGATCTAGATTCCTGCATGCTTTCCGTACGTGAGGGAGTCTGTCCGTCCAACAGAGAGAGGGTAGTGAACACCCCCTGTCACTCCCCTCTCTCGTGTGTGCTTTATGGCAACTTACGCTGCCATAAGCCTTAAGTTAAGCGTGCGGATCAGTGGTGGTACAGATACCCATCCTGCACTGTACAGTTAGCATGCTTCCCCCTGTACACTTTAGCGGCCGGAGGGGAAGCTCAGCCCATTTCCTAGGAACTAAGTTCTTACTTTTATAACACTAGAGTAACATCTGGAGGACGCATGTCAAATCAGGCCACTTACGCAATTCTTGTGTGTAAGTGGCCTGACGAACGCAAATCAGGCTATGTTTCTCTTAAACCAGCAACCTTTAGCTTTCCTTCAGGATCATCTGTATCATACCCTTTGAAGGCTGTTCATGCCTTGGCTTATACCTGTACTTTTACTAGATACCATGGACCAGATTTACTAAGCTGCGGGTTTGGAAAAGTGAAGATGTTGACCATAGCAACCAATCAGATTCTAGCTCTCACTTTCTTTTTGCATACTAGAGAATGTCAGCTAAAATCTGGTTGGTTGCTATGGGCAACATCTCCACTTTTCCAAACCCGCAGCTTAGTAAATCTGGCCCCATATACTTGCTTAGTTACCAGGCAAGTTATTCAGAGAGTTTTTCAGTTTAATTTTATAAGGTTTGTCTAAATAAATAAATACATACATACATACATACATACATACATACATACATACATAAATGAAAACTATTAAGAAATGGTCAGTCTGGAAGAGTGAATTGGCTCTTATCTGCCCTCACATTCTATGTATATATTTTGGTAAGGACTAGGCCATATTGCTTATAGTGTGCATTGCCATAGTAGTGATTTGGAATGTCTCCAGATTGTATGAATGTATAAAGAGGATTTATATATGGGAGGTAACACCATTTCTCTGATTTTTCTTTGGGTTAGGGATTAGGTTGAGTGTTGAGCTAACCTGTGGGCTTTATCTTGGGAAATGGGGAGGGAAGGCCACTATGTGTTAAGCTATATGATAAATAACTGCTACTTAACTGACTATTCTTGCAGCACCCTGTATACCCAAGTGTATTTTTCCACAGATATACTTGTGTGTACATTGTTTTTCTATGTAAATTTGAAAGCTTGCTGTCTTGTAGAGTCAATGGAGACAGGTATATACCTCTGTCTGCTGCTCCTCTTTCCTATATAAGTTGAAAAGGTTTCTCCCTTCTAAGGTTCAGTGGAACCTGTAAGTTCTATCTTGAATAGGTAGGCCTATGTAACACTTTCTAATATTGTTGGCAGTGCTGCATTATTATTTGTACTTCTATGATAGTTTTTTTTTTTGTTGTTGATTATTTTTGTATAAAGCTCCATTCCTTGTCCTAACCTCCTGCTTTAAATCACCTGTATTTTAAATAAAATTAGCTATAAGTATGGTGGGCATGAACAGTGCTATACTAAATTTACACTTCATTTTCCTTGAATTGGTCTTTTCTGTCTAACTTATTTTGCTCCTTCTCTCTCCTCAGCTTGATGTGGTGATAGCAGACTTAGATGGTGGTACTGTGACCATCCCAGAGTGTGTTCAGATTCCACTGCTGCCTGAGCCGTTACTCCACTACACACAGGAGGCTTTGTCATTGGTAATTATGCTGCCTTTGTAATCATCCTCAAAAACCATTGTTTTTCCCTTCAGGTATTGTTGTGGAGTTGTTTAGCCCTTGAAGAATATTTGTAGGGTTGTTTTATTTAGTGTAAGTACAGCCTATGTTTTATGTAATAAACAGCAGGCAATTAGAATTTTTAAGTTATAACCGTGGTTTCATTGAAGAGATAAATTGTGGTATGAAATAGGTGCTTGAATACTGTATCTTTAAAATGTGAGAAACAGTACTACATTTATAAATCATTTTATTACCTGAACTTCTTAGATTAATTGTAAATATTCCCCACAAGAGAAAAGCATACAACAGTTATATACTTTATAGAATTAAGCCTTTATAATGTGACGCCCTATTATGGAAGATAATTTACACACATTTATAGTAAATAGAGCTTTATTAGTAGGAAAATAGAACTGTAATATCTTGGCTGGTTTTATAAAAAGGAGATATAAAGGGTATTGTTATGGAGCATGTACTCTGTATGTCTTATAATAAAGATTTTTATTATTATTATTTGATTATTGTGTTATAATTATCATCAATATTAGCCATTTTTCCCCCATTATACAGTTCTTTATCATATAGACCATTTTTAATATGATAAATACAGCATTTTGTCAAAAAATTTCATACCAATCATCCAAAGGGATGATGATTCAAGTGTTCATTAACTCCTGTTAATGCCAGAGTATTGTAGGCCAAAATGTAATCATTCAGAAATGAATGATCTTAAATGTCAGCTAACAATTGCTGCTGGAATGGCTTGTTTACGACACTGATATAGCTGACAGCTGTCACGTTTGTATCAATATACGCAATAGTTCTAATAAAGAAAATGTTCTATTGTGAACGGGTACTTTGTCAAATGGCCCTATGTCGACAATTACCTTTTCCCAATAGCGGGTGTGTTAGGATAAGGCTGCGGGACAGGGAGGGTTAAGTTTAGGGTGAGGCTGTTGGAATACTTTGACGATCCTCCAGACACCTTAAGCGTTGTATAGCCGGGATGTGGTTCATTGCAGAGAAGCTGTTCTAGACATTTTATACAATGGTTGCATCGTTTTTAGGCAAATTCTAAATAGTCTTCATTTTTCATAGAAAATGTTTCTAATATCGCACTCTGAACATAGCATATGTGCACTTGATTTCTCCATCTATTGCTTGTTTGTTCATTAAGTCAAGAGATTATTGACATGCATTTGTCTAATTCTTGTTTTTGGATTTTTTAATTTTTTTCATGTATTACCCAAATTTTGGGTAGAGTTGTATTGGTTTTAGTTTTTTCAATTCTTGAGTGATGCACTGACACTTGAGTGTTTAGCGGTTTGAAAGCGTCCTGGTTACATGGATGTGTACACTCTGTTTAGCAGTTTGAAAGCGTCCTGGTTACATGGATGTGTACACGCACAGTGTTTAGCAGTTTGAAAGCGTCCTGGTTACATGGATGTGTACGCGCACAGTGTTTAGCAGTTTGAAAGCGTCCTGGTTACATGGATGTGTACACGCACAGTGTTTAGCAGTTTGAAAGCGTCCTGGTTACATGGATGTGTACACTTATATTTAAACATGCATAGCACTTAGTGTGTAGACATTTTACCTTCTCTCAGTGGTGGCCAGTGGGAAGCCACTAATATTCATTAGAGGGCATCCTAAAAACCATTATTTTGGAGTGTATGACATGCAATAAGCATTACGTCTGCACTTGTTTTCCAAGTATTCTTTTTTTTTTTTTTTTTTTTTTTATGTTCCTGATTTTGTTTTTGTTTTTTTTGTTTTTTTAATTGTTCTCCAGAGGGGCTGCATGTTTAGCCTGTTGTTGGGATGCTTAAGTCCATAAAGCAGTTTATTTAATTTAAGGGTAATAAGGACGCATGACTTATGTTTGTACTGAAAGCCATGTTATTTGCTGACCTTACTTGTGTCTTTCTTCTCAGGTACTAGATCCTTCCTTACAGATAGCAGATTTGGCGTTCCCTCCATCTTCTATCACTGCCTCCACTCTTCGAATGCAGGTATATCATTGAAAGGCATAGTGTTCATGTTGAACATACAGCAAAAAAATCCTGGACAAATCTTGCTGTACTGAAACAGAAGTATATATAATACATGTGCGCAGTGTGGTACCTTTGCATTTAGCACATACATACTATATAGTACACTCTCTTAAATTATTTATCAAAAAAAAAAAGAATGCATCTTGCTTTTGGAAATACACTGTCAGTGGTTCCCAAACTGAATCCTCAAGACTTCCCGACAGTGCATGTTTTTCTTGATCTCCAGAGCAAAGGATACAATGATACCACCGGTGCTATGCTAGAAATAGGTGTTTCAAGAACGGTCCAGATTTAAACCTAAGCTTACTTGTGTAATTTACAACAAATAATTGACATTCCCTGGTCATACAGATGGAAGTGCAGGATCAGTACACTGGCATGTACATAACATAACAGCTAACATAGCTGCGCTCTGTGTATTCTCTGTTACTGATTATATATTTTTTCTATGTTATAAAAAAAAAATGCTTTATCTGGTTTAATGAACCTGTCAGCACAGATCACAAGTTACTGATAGGGAAATGTATTCTGCACTGATAAATTAAGGATATTAGTGTTGCATCTAAATGGAAAGTGCATGTGGTGTTACTGAACAGTTACATCTATAGATGAGAAGAAAGGGTTGTCTATACCACAGTGCATTCCGCTAACATCCCTCACTGAATAATGACTTTGAATAGTAAAATATATTGAAGTTTTATTATTAATCATAAAAAAGTGAAATCTAAAATATAGAAGCAAAAAGTGAAAAAACCGTGCAGAACAGTGATAGCCCATGGGGTTTCTAGGTTGGAGAGGGCACTATTCAAACACAACTCCTTTATTTTCTGTCTTCATCCCATTAAACTTTAAGCAATAGAAGAAGAGAGCTCATTATACATCTTCATTGTAGTTACCCGCTCTGATAGGAGCTGGTTGGTGCTCTCCAGACAGGACGTTTGCTATACCCCATAGATTCACTAGTCTTCATTTATTGCCTCATCAGGATAGTTCTAAGTGGGAACAGTGTCCCAGGGTGAACACTTCAGTCTCCAGTCTTGCAACGATCACTATTCTCCTGATTTCAGGAGAAGCAGCCCTTAAAGATAACACAGACAGATGAATGGAGTGTCCTTAAACGCATTATAGCCTTGGGAGCATCCTTTTGGCTTATGCTGGTCTTGGCATGGGTTTCTATAGCAGTTGAACTCCTGGTTACAGTAGGCATTGGGCTACTTGTATGCACAGGATACTACCACTGTGGGGGGTAGAAATTCAGCCATTTTAGCACACAGATATTTATGGCTTTGGCCTTGGCTAGCCTTTGCTGACTTGCTTCTCTGGCTCTCAATTGGACAGCATGAGTACTTAAGCCACAGGGGAAAATAACCAATTCTTACCCTCCCCATAGCTGCATCTGTCCAAAGGTCCTCTGCTTCTGCCTTTTTGAGGCTCTTCCTCACCTGGGAAAAGGCCTTCAGAGGCAGATCTCTCAGTTCCTCTTCCAGCAGAGACAGAGCATGGTGGGGTAGATAGTCTAGTGTACCTTGCCAGCCAGGGTCTAAAGCCCCTGAAAAGCCACATGTGGTTCTGTCTACGCAACTTGTCAGCAGACAGGTCCTTCACCCCAGTTTAGTGGGTTATTCTGACCATGGATGCCAGCCTATTGGGCTGGGGCCTGGTGACCCCGGGTTAGTGACTTAAGGGGTGCCTGCACAGCAAGGAGGCTTTGCTGCCTATTAAATATCCTAGAACTCAGAGCCATCTTCAGTGCCTTTCAGAGAAACCTGTTGTATCTGGCGAATGCCATGGTGGTGCTATTCATTAACCACCAGGGGGGCACCAGAAGAATGCTGTCCATGAGGGAAGGGTAGCAAATTCATAGCAACTTTGATGGTTTTGATGCTGGAGGAGGACATCCTGGAGTCAGATATCCTAAGCAGGAAAACAAACATCCAGAAAAATGGTGGGCCGGATTCACAGCCCCGGACGTATTGCACATACGTCCTCAATTTACCGGTGATAGCTACTACACATGCATAGTAACTATTTTATGTAATCTACGCATCGTTTTGTTATGTAGATTGCGTATATGCCATCTTTAAGACCACGTATACGCAATCTACGTAACAAAACTATACGTAGATTATGTAAAATAGTTACAACACATGCATAGTAGCTATTATCGGTAAATTAAGGACGTATGTGCAACACGTCCGGGGCTGTGAATACGGCCCAGTCTCTTCATCAGACAAGGGTTAATCACAGTGCAGCAATGGAGCATCAGAGAGATAGATCTCAAGGCATCCCACTACTACAGCAAGGTCCAGGGGTGTCTATACAGGGGTGTCCAGTGATTCCCTTGCATCCTGAGTTGACGTATTATTACAGTATAGGGTACATCATTCCTCTACTTACCATGATCCATTGAGTGCTGTAAAGGATCAAGTAGGGGGCTACCCAAGAACTTTTGTGCCTCCATAATGAGAATTAAGATTCTGCTTTGCAATTTATTTTATTTTTGGTATTTGTAGTGTGGTTATAATGTGAAGTGTTTCATTTTATTGATATCAATAGGAATATATAAATACCATGTGCAATTTTTTTAGTTGTGTGATTGATTTCAGGATATGGAAGTGCGAGCCGTGTTCCTACGCCTTTTTGCTCAGATCTTGCAAGGATACCGCTGCTGTTTGCAGCTGATCAGAGTTCATCCCGAGCCGGTTATACGCTTTCATAAGGTTAGTGTTTCCCATGCTACTAATTTATGAAACTTTAAAATACTAATGTATAATACAAAAACCATTATATGAAAACCAAACAACAATATAATAATAGAACAACATCCATACACTCTACTACTTTCTTGCTTGTGACCTATACCTACTATTTTCCTGTTGTAATTCTCTTTAATTTAAATTCAGAAAGCATTATTTTACAAAGCTGTCTGAATCTGTTACCTTTATAAATTGTGAGTGGGATTATAGCCATACTTATGATCACTTTAGGATGTATGAGGAGTGAAGCTTTGCATTACATTTCTACAGTGCTCTGTGAAATGATATTCAAAATGTGTTAGTTGGACATAACAAGAACAGTTTGCTGTGCTGTAAAATAAAGTTTTGTCCTCGAGGACCCTGCTCTAATGAAAATATACAACCTTGTTCTAATAAATGGAGTATCCTCTTTTGCTTTTGATGTTTGGCTTGTCATGCTGTTTGAAAATTACATTTTGTAACATTAAACATGTGCTTTTATTCTCCAGGCCTTGTTCTTGGGTCAGCGTGGATTAGTTGAAGATGATTTCCTCACTAAGGTTCTGGAGGGAATGGCATTTGCAGGGTTTGTGACAGAGAGGGGTCCTCCATACAGATCCTTGGATTTGTTTGATGAGGTACACTTGCACACTGTTTGGGTTTGCTTGCTTGTTTGTTTTCAAGCATACAACTATTTTGTTCCTCTGTTTGCAGTTATATTTGACAGTTTTTCATGTAAATAATAATAATGAGGAATTCCCTTTGTTTTTTTGTTTTCTCCTTTTTTTTCCATAGTTGGTGGCTTACGATGTGAAGAAACTGCAGTACGACGAAGGAAGTCAGAAAAACCTTGTGAAGCATGTGCGAGAGCTGGCTGAAAAGCTGTATCGGAATGTACGTTCTAGGAGACTTGGCTAGGAGACAGTGTCTACATTATGTGGTGTTCTGTAGAAGGCTGACTTATTTTGCTATGCTCCAATAAGAGAAAAGCTGCTGGGTCAGCCTCTCATACAAAGCATTAGAATTTGCCTGTACGAATCAGAGAGAGAGCAGTATTAGAAATAGCTTGGGGTGTTTGTTATTTTTACCAGTGGTCTTTCCATTAGGGGTGAAAGAAACCAATTATTTGTGTCTTTTTACTGGTTGCTGAATTTTATATTGTACACAATTTTCCATTGTCCATCCATGATGGAAGCCAAAACCAATTTTTTGCTTTTTATATTTTATGTTGCTTTTAGGGGTTTTTTTGTTTGTTTTTAATAATATTGCCACTTTTTCCCCATCATTGTAGGAGAACCCTTACCCTGCTGTTAGTATGCATAAAGTGCAGCGCCCAACAGAAGGCAGTCACCTGCGAGCTCAGCAGAAACCTTTCCCTCTTCTGGATGAAAGCAGTGTGCAGTGGATCCTGGATCAGGCTGCGGCCAAAATGCACAATGCGCCCCCTGCTGTTAAAGCAGAGAAGAAGTGCATGGTTCCACCTGGACCACCTATTGGTTGGTGCTTTCAATATTTATATTCCACTGTTCACATCCTCCTTGCTATTTTCCACATGAATTTTTCTTCCAGACTCTCCTTGTGGATTTTTTTTGTTTTGTTTTTTATTTAGTTATTTTTGTTTTTTGCATGTCTTTTCATTCATGGTTGTTTTCTTTCTCGCCTTTGTCTCTTTAGCAGCGATTGTAGATTGGAATGGCAGTGCACTTGCTAATAGCAACCGGCGTCTGGAAGTTGTGAGGAACTGTATTTCTTACATCTTTGAGAACAAAATGCTGGAGGCCAAAAAGGTGATGATTAACCATTGGCAAAGAATAACTGATTGGGATTGCATGTCTATGACATAATCATGTTTGATATTTTAGACCAAATTGGGTGTGTATTTAATCAGATTGTGTCGACACAGATGACAGATCTAATTTCAGTTGTTTAAAAAAAAAAAAGCTATAAACCCAATTTGCACATTATATGTAATTATGGGATCTTTAGTTTTACATACAACTTAATTTAAAAGAATTGATAGACCCAAACATTACAAATACAAATGTGATAAATGATGTTTTACAGGTTCACCTAAGCTTGTGGTAATATATATATGACTCCTATTTTTTCTGTGTAGTTGCAGCCAGCTGTGCTTCGGGCTCTGAAAGGACGTGCAGCAAGGCAGTGTCTTACCCAGGAGCTCAACTTACATGTGCAGCAAAACCGGGCAGTGTTAGACCACCAACAGTTTGACTTTGTTGTGCGCCTCATGAACTGCTGTTTACAGGTGTTTTTTTTTATTCATATTAGCATTTCATTTCAGTCTTTATCGCTCTACCAACCTAGTTTTTGTAATTCCCCTAACAAACTCAGTCTAATTAAATTCATGCTCTTATTGTGGTAATAGTAGGGCAGAAGGAAATCTTAAATCGTTAGTCTGAGAAATAATGCCCTCTTATTTTGCCTCCCTATCTCAGGACTGCACATCTTTGGATGAACATGCTACAGCTGCAGCTCTTTTACCTCTGGTCACTGCTTTCTGTAGGGTGAGTTCAGGGCCAATTGACATTTTGTGACTTGTTAGTTTACCTTACTGGGAAAAAGCTTACGAACACGTAGCCATTATACAATTGGGAATGATCACTGTATAAAGTCTGCACTGTTTCATTCTTTGTAATGTTGTTCGTCCTTTCAGAAATTGAGCCCTGGTATCACCCAGTTTGCGTACAGTTGTGTGCAAGAGCATCTAGTGTGGACCAACACGCAGTTCTGGGAGGCCATGTTTTATGGGGATGTCCAAAACCACATCCGAGCCCTGTATCTAGCACCTGAAGAGTCTGCAACAAACTTGGTAATTATTTTTTTGCTATAATATGCTTTTCTTGGGTCCTGTCACCTGTTGCCTCCATATGTATTTTCTCTGTGTGCCGTGTGTCATTACCATATTGTATGTATCTTCTCTGCTTTTTTCTATTGCTAGTTATGTTGAACGCATCTAACGTGTCTATTTATAATGAATATACAAGCATATAATACATATGAAAATCAACTGTATGGCAAATTTGCCACCTTAGTGTCCTCTAAAATGTTATGTCCTCTGTCTAATAAAATATTCATGCTTTTGAGAATGAAACAGAAAAGTAGCAGATAATATTATCATGGGATTATCTTTTAAACAAAAATGTTATCTATTTCACTATTCCAAAATATGTTCTCTCTTTATTTGCCAGGATGAAGTCGAGCAGGAAGAGAGATCAGCACTGGAGCTGGCAGCAGAGCAATGTCGACTGTGGCCAACACTGTCACGTGATAAACAACTGGAGTTCATTCAGAAAGAGGAAAGCACAGTGTTTAGCCAGGCCATTCATTATGCCAATCGTATGAGCTACCTACTTTTACCACTGGACACCTCAAAAAACCGCCTTCTGAGAGGGGGTGCTGGTCTAGGTGATAATGAAAGTGTAACCAACAGCTTCATCACAAACAGGTTATAAAATTCTCTCTTATTATTCTTTTATGTTTAAGTAACCAATCTCAATCCTAATTCTGGTTTATTTTTTCTCCCCAAATGAATGCAGCATGGCAGGCAGTGTTGCAGAAAGTGCTGACACAGAAAGTGGGTTTGAAGACTCTGAAAGCTCCGATGTAGCTCATTGTGTGGTTCGATTTATCACACGTTTTGTGGACAAAGTATGTACAGAGAGTGGTGTCACGGCAGATCACCTCAAAGGCCTGCACACCATGATCCCAGGTGCACAACTTTCACTGCCGCACAACTGACTTCAGTTACATGGCTGTTACTATATTTAAAGCAATTTGTGTGTATATGTATGCATTCAGATTTTGTAAATGTTTGGGCTTGTTGATTTTATTATTTATCTACTCTGTGTTTACAAGCAAATAATGTGTATGAGTATTGCTGACTGCACACGTTGTCATGCCCCTGTCACTGGATATATCTGTTAGTGCACATGCACTGACCTATATTTTGGCATATCTACCACTGTAGGATCAGCTCGGTGGTGGTGGATTGTTCAATGATTCTGGCAGTTTCAAATCTAGCTGTATATTTTGGACCAGTGTGTCAGCATTCCTACAAATGGATCCATGCTACAATATGCAATAATTTGTTCTGTTATCATGTGGTGTTTATTATGCCCTACATGTGAGGGACAGCATAACATCAAGTAGGGCTTCTAGTTCTTATCTCATATCTGTGTAGATAATGTGGATAACTTTTTACATAATATAAAATACACCCAAATTAGAAAGTATGATCACAGTGTGTGTATGTGAGTTACACTGGGTACACACTACATGACTTTCTCACAATACTGTGACATTGGTGGGTAAAATGTTCAGTTTTAAATGATGGAATCAAACAATGTTATCTACTTTAAGTGATCAGGCATGATTATTGCAGCATACACACTAATCAAATATCATTATAAACACTTGTTCATCGGGATTGGAATAATAATCATGAGACAAACATGTAGTGTGTTCACCGCTTTATTGTGGGGATTACATGTTTCAAGTATAATTAGTGAAGATATCTTTTTATGGTTGCTTAATATGCTTACTGTATCCTTCTGTGACTGTTCTTATGCAGACATTGTACAGATGCACATAGAGACATTGGATGCTGTACACCGAGAGAGTAAAAGACTGCCCCCAATCCAGAAGGTAAGTGTCATATTTGAAAGTGTTTTAAATTAAATACTTGAAATAAAATGCTTGTATGCATTGATCTCCAGTGGTGTTTCATTGATAAGTGTATGTTGTTTCTATGTATGTTAAAAGCTTTGTTGCTGGGTCATGGTCAATGGCTCTCTCTCTGACCCGGTTAATTTGAAGTATGGGATACGCCAGAGCTGCCTTTTATGGCCGCTCATCTTTGCAATATTGATAGAACTCCTGGCGGCCACTATTAGAGAAACACTTGATGATCGGAGTGGTTGATTCGGTGAATGGGACCAGTAAACTATCCCTATTCGCAGATGACATGTTACTCACACTCCAGCAGCCAAGGGTCTCGCTCCCATCTCTCTTTCGCATTATAAACTAATATGGGTATCTCTAGTGGTATAAATATTACAAAATCAGAAGCCATGCTGTGTCCAGAGAGCAGGAACACCTCAACCTAGTTAAGCGTGTATACTACCTTGACATCTGAATCTTTATCATGAGAATTATCCTGCTCTTTTTGGCAAACTCAAAGTGGACCTGCTGTTGTGGAGACCAACGTTCATATCGTGGCTGGGCAGGATCATTGCGGTAAAAGTGAATACCCTCCCCAAACTACTGTATTATTTCCAGTACCTGCCAGTGTGGGTCCCCCTGTTGGAAATCATACCTCATCATAGGGCTATTGCAAAATTCATCTGCAATGCCAAAATACGTCTTTCCATTCTCAAAAAACACACCAGAAGAGGGCTTCCCAGACATAACACTGTGCTATTATGTAGATCACCTCAGCCAAATTGTTGTCTCTTGCCCCCCATTCCTCCCTCTCCTGAGGAGACAAAGAAGCAGCTCATCTTCAGCTATCATCACTATCCTTTTTATGTGTTCTCCCTGTGCGTGTGGTGGCTCTCTTGCCGAGACTTCTGCCAACTACAAAATTTGCCCTTATGGAAACGTTGCAAAGCCTTCCTAAAAATCCCCCAAAAACCTGATCTATATTCTCCCACCCTGGGAAACTCAGACTTCCTGACTAGCCAGTTCTGCACCTATTCCCAAAGATGTATTTTTGCAGATGTCTGCATTCTTAATGATCATCTTATCTATTAGGGATCTCCAAACTAAATTTCCAGTCCTACACCTGAACTTTCTAAAGTACCTCTATTTCCGACACTTCTTGGGCCCTCGTGTTGCATATACCCCACGGGTACCTGTTTCTCTATTCAAATCACTCTCTTTAACCCCCCTGTTGTGCCGTAGCACTATATCATTCTTGTATGGCTCCCTGTTAGATGTCACCTTGGAAGAGGGTCACAGACACGAGAGGGGCATGGGCACGCCTCCTAAAGAGGATTATTGGGAAACCTTTAGACAATATGTTGCCACTTGCTCTCTCTCTCCACCCTAATTAAGGAAAATGCTTATAAACTTCTGCTGGTATCTTGCCCCAATAAGCTTGCCAGAATGTAGCTCTCTACTGCTCCACTACTCTAATCTGCTGGCGAGGATGTGGACAAGCAGGCACGTTTCTACATATTTGATGGACGTGCCCAAAGGTCTCCTTCTGGGATTGGGTCATGGACCTTCTGTCCTCCCTCCTCTCAGTGCCAGTCCAGAAGGACCCCTGGGCCTTCCTTTCCCCCCCCCCCTTTTTAAACAACATTTTTATTGAAGTATGAAGAAGAAAGTGTTACAATACAGAGAAATAAAGCCTGAGGGATGATGTTACAACAAAGAGATGCATAATTTGAATAACACTAAAATCTATGGGTTGTTTCTTAACCAGTGTGACAACATAAACCGTAATAACACCCCTGGGCTTTTCCGCTTTGTCATGCTGTTGATAAGGGGACAGGCTTTCAAGGAAACTGACAGGCCAAGTCTCCTCTGCTGTCAGGGGCCTGATAGCTAAAAAAAAAACATTGAAGCATTCTGAACTCCACCTTTCTTCCTCGAATGGAGAAAATAACATACCATTTACGGGACAAAGAGGAGACATTTCTCCAGATTTGGACCGCATGGCTCTACCAAAACTGACCTCCTACTCTAACCTATCCCCGTAACCCAGTGGTTCCCAAACTGTGCGCGGTGCCGCGACACTCTCACCAGGGTGCCGTGGAATGTTTCTGTTTTCTATTCTATCCTATTTTTGTCTTAGGGGTACCTTGAAAAAAATATGGAGACCCTAAGGGTGCCTTGAACTGAGAGTTTGGGAACCACTGCCCTAACCCCTTCAGGCGATGACCACCCCCTCCCCCATTGCCCACACCCTAATTTAATTTCAGTCTTCTGCCTCTTTTCTACCCCCTAGGTGGTCTACAACTCCTACCGCATCTACAACACTATAGTTCTATCCTTATTGTTAATAATAGCAGTATACCCATTTCTCTGTTTAGTGTTATTTTTATTGAAAGTTGTATGTTTTGTACCACTCATGTGTAAGACTAACCTTTAACAAACTTAAGAAAGAAAAAATAAACTGTTACTACTTAAATGGCTTTAAACTAGAAGCAAGCCCATATTTATGCCTTCTGATTAGTCCCTTTGCTTGTTACTGCATGTTGCCACTGCATGGGGGCACAGCTTTATGCATGTTAAAACTATTTTTGCTTCTATAAATACTTACAATAATTATCTGTCATTTTTGTTATGTTAATGAAAATAAGATTGTGTTGTTTTCTTCTCACAGCCTAAGCTATTGCGGCCGTCACTGTTAGTGGGTGAGGATTTGGTAATGGAGGGCCTTAGAGTCTATCTGCTGCCAGATGGGAGAGAAGAAGCTTCAGGTGGTAGTCTTGGAGGCCCCCCCTTACTTCCT
>WWET01001079.1:113941-160324 GCA_011038615.1 Limnodynastes dumerilii | reverse complement strand
ATATGTTATATAATTGTGAGAGTAAGGGTACGCAGTTACATAAATAAAAAGTCAGAAACAGTACGGCACAGTAGGAGAGTGAGGAGACCGTGACTAAATAACCCAGCACCTAATTCATGCCGAAATGATGTGGGAGGAGATTCCCTGCATAAGGGAAACCATCCCTCTTACTCACTGCGACCTTATGGGATGATGGCCGCCTTCACCGGGACTTCTCCTCAGCTGCTGCGAGTGCAGTCAAGGAGAACTGGCTGCTGCTGCTGTCTTCCTCTGCTGAGTATTCTCTTGACGGCAGGGAGAGGGGGGACTGGGGCCATACATGTGGTCCCTGTAATGGCGGCTGTCAGCACACCTGCCAGCCACCAGCAAACTCCTGCAGCTTTCTGAGGAAAAGGGGGGTGAGAGAAGCACACAGGCTACTCACCCCCCACTGTCCTGGGACCCTAAGTGGAGGAAGCCCACAGAATATCCATTCTTGATAGGGTGTCCCAGCAGTATCCCAAGGTCTCCTCCCAGGAGACCGTAAAAAAAACCAAAAAAACAAAAAAAAAACATTAACAGTTAAAACATTTAAAATAAGAGATAAAATGCAAACAAGCCAAAAGGTGCAGAGCCCCTGAGAAATAGGCCCTACTCCTTTGGGAATTTACTAAAAACTGGATATTCCCCCTAGGAGGGTGGGGGGCATAGTAGGGGAGGAGTCTCCAGTTAGCACTTTCAAGCATGAAGTGCCGTGACTCCCAGGACCACCTACTATACCCCCTATGTTTGGCAGTGTTCCCCAATGGATGTAAGAGAAAGTATTTTACAGGGCAAGTGTAGGCAATGGTCACACAGGTCATTGGTCTCTCAAAACTACTCAGCAATTTTTTTTATGTCTTTCTCCAACACCCTGCTAGTCTTATGAACATGTAAAAATTTGATATTTTTATGGTAAAAGGGTATGTTGAGTAGATGACTTTTTACACAAAATATTTTAGCAATAGACTGAAAAGTATATAAGCTGGTATTTCTACTACAGATTCTCCAGACAAACGACAACCCAAGCTTGGTTCATTGATGAAGCAGGTCATGGGAGGGAAGGAGGACGTTCGTGGAGGTATGCGTCCTTTTTTCCAAGTGTATAGCCATAAATGAATTTAAAAATGATGTTGCATATGTCTTGAGCCATGGTCAAAGTTCTGTGAACTTTGTGAGAAGTGTTGAATGAATGCTAATAGATGTACATTCATCTGTAACAGATTCAAAACCTCATTCTCCCTCAGTACTGTTGCAGTTTAATAATTGGATCTTCCTGTACAGATCACAACTATCATTTGCTTATCCACCACACATGTTCATTCTCCTTCCATTCTGGGTGTCTATTTTGTATCACTTCTGGTTTGTAATGTACATAAAGTCTCAAACTGGACCATTTCCCTATATTAGAATGTAATTTTCAATTACACATTCTAGTTTAAAGGTTACTGCTGTTGCTGGTAGTGTATAGTTTTTCACAGTAAATGTTTCAATTTATCTAACCTGTCCTCGTCCTTCCCCTTCCCCCAATGTTGTTCCCGTTTGGCACTTTGGGCCACAGATATTGATACATTTCTTCTTGACTTAGTTGCCCCCCCTCCCTCTCTTCTTGAACTAGGTCATTCAGTTCGGGGTACTAAGCACCCCGCAGTGAGGCGAGGATATACTGAGCAAGGTCAGTACCCATGTCCTGCTGTGTGTACTAAAATGTTGGCCAGGCAAAAGCCTATAGAATTGTTTCTCCCCTTGCCCATTCCTGTTAATAACATTGCTGCCTAAAAAAAAACATACATTAACCATTTATCAGAGTGCAGGTTAATAAAGCTTGAGCTTTTTTTTTTTTTTAAACTTCTGCATATCCCTGCCAGCACTCTTACCTTTTGTCAGTGTTGAGTTTGCTGTACTTACATGAGCATCTACTAATGTGATGATGAATAGTTATTCAAAGTATGTAGTTTATACCTTTTGGCTCTTTCATCAACTTTTTATGTTTATGAAGGTAAATGGGGAAGCATGCGTGGCAGTGGAAGACTTAGTGCCTATGGTATGAACTCAGAAGTAGGAACTAGACTGGCTTCAAAAGAACTCCTAACCCCTCATCAAAATGGAGGACCATTGGAGAGTGCACTGACACCCCGCAGAGCAGCACTTTACATCATAGGAGACAAGTCACAGCTAAAAGTGAGTCTTCTAAAGCGTTCAGAGAGAAAGTCCTAAGTTTATGTTTTGTTCATTGTAATTTAGCTTAACGATCTAATTTATCATATCTAGACTTTCCAAACATTGATTGACTAGTTTCCTATGTGCTTTCCTTTAAAAAAAATGTTGGTTTCTTTTGCCCAGGGAGTAAAGCAGGACCCACTACAGCAGTGGGAGTTGGTCCCCATTGAGCTGTTTGATGTAAGGCAAGTCAAGGCTAGTTTCAAGAAACTGATGAAGGCTTGTGTGCCAAGTGCCCTCTCCACAGACCCCAGCCTTTCATATCTGCGCACACTCGAAGACTCTGAGTGGTTTTTACAGGTTTGTCTTGTCACTACTAATTAAATATATAATTATACATACACTATATAGACAAAAGTATTTGACCACACCCGTTAAGTATAATCAAGCACCGAGCCATGCAGCCTCCATTTTCAAACATTTTTGATACAAACTGGGTCTTCTGAAGAGCTCAGTGACTTCAAGTATGGTTCTGTGATAGGATGATACCTTTCCAATAAGATGGTTCGTGAAATATCTTCCATGGTGGATATTCAATGGTCAACTGTAAATGATTTTCAGGGTTTGGGCTAAGCCCCTTATCTCCAGTGAAGGGGAATCTTAATGGTTTAGCATAAGAAGTAATTTTGGACAATGCTATGCTACCAAAATTGTGGCAACAGTTTGGGAAAGACCCTTTTCTATTACAACATAACTGTGCCTCAGTGCACAAAGCAAGGACTATAAAGTCCTGGTTTGAGGAGTTTGGTGTGAAAACTTGATTGGCCTGCACAGATCACTGACCTCAACCCCATTGAACACCTTTGGGATGAACTGGAACAGAGATTGAGAACCAGGCCTTCTCATCCAACATGAGTGCCTGACCTCATAAGTGCTTTACAGAATAAATAGTCACAAATTCCCACAGAAACACTCAAAAATCTGGAAAGCCTTCCAAGAAGAGTGGAAGCTGTTATTGCTGGAAAAGTGGACCAACTCCATATTTAAAGTATATGAATAGAATGTCATTAATTAATTTAATACCATGTGGGTTACAAGATTTGTATTGGTGGTGATTTATTTATTTTATTCTCACCCAGTTTTTGTTTATCTTTCTAGCTACACAAGCTCCTTCAGGTTTCTGTGCTGGTTGTAGAACTACTAGACAGTGGCTCTTCGGTGCTAGTTGGTCTGGAGGATGGATGGGATCTCACTACACAGGTACAAAATTGTTGTCATAAATGTCTGAGTTAAGCAGGGTACACACTGGAGCTTTTCAGTAGATCATCTTTCCAATCACACATCAAAAGACCGTTTCACCAGATATCTTACCAGTGTGTACTGTCCAAAGATCTCCTAATAGACATCGAACACACTTTCAGAAAGCATAAGATATCTTTCCATGGTTGATCTGGCATATTAGGAGCTCCAAAAGATCAAATCCAAAGATCACAGACCGTTTCAAAAGATTTTTGAGCATCTTTGCACACACTGGTAAGATATCTGCTGAAACAGTCTCGTGATTGTGTGAATGGAAAAATTATCTTTTGAAAAACCCAGAGTGTGCACCCAGCCTTAGGCACAATGGTCTGGATCCAGATTTGCATCTGACACCTGTCTTCCGCAAGCTGCTTGTGGAAGTCGGGTGACTTGCTGGTGCTGCACATACAGGTGCCAGATTTTACATGACAGATATCCTAGTGCTCGAAACTTAGTTCTGTATGCTAGGGGATCCATCCAACGGGACATCACTCTGCATGCCTAATCCGCGCAATGTGGGCAGGAATAGACATGCAAGTAATGGAGAGAAGATGGACGTGTTAGTGTCCAGAACTCTGTACTTCAGAAAGGAGTGACATGGGAGTGCTGGATCAGGTCCAATGTTATTAGTGGTGTACACATAACATTCTGTAGCAGTAAATCGTCTCAAAGATCTCCCTAGATCACATGTGGCCTATTGCAGCTAGGGGAAAACTTATAGCTATCTATGCAGATTTATATAGGCCTCTAAACTAAATTTATGTTTTGAAATTTGTAAAATGTAACAGCTGAAGACTTTTACACAAAGGTTGTGTTGAATAGTGTATCCTGCCTTCTTAGGTGGTATGTTTGGTCCAGTTGCTATCTGACCCATATTATCGAACAATTGAGGGATTTCGACTTCTCATTGAGAAAGAATGGCTTTCATTTGGACATAGATTTAGTCATCGTGGTGCTCACACAGCTGCCAGCCAAAGTAACGGCTTTACCCCAATTTTCCTGCAGTTTCTAGACTGTGTGCATCAGGTCAGTGATAATATGGGAATGTTGCATTTTTTCTATGATTTTATTCTTTACCATGTATCTATTTTTGATACATTAGTTTCTTACGTTTAAGACTTAAGTGTAGTTAAATTTTGGTTTACAGAAAATTACATTAGTCATTTTCTAAATCTTATTTTCCTTACATTAACCATACAGATACATCTGCAGTTTCCCTCCGAGTTTGAGTTCAGTCAGTATTACCTGAAGTTTTTGGCATATCATTATGTGTCAAACCGATTTCGCACTTTCATGTTGGACTCTGACTGTGAGAGGATTGAAAAGGGTAAGTACTGGGGGAAAAATTGAGGGAAGATAGAAAGTACCCACACTGAGACATCAGCAGTTAAATGCTCTTTATGAAGACAATTGGTACTGTGGGACTTGTCTATGATAAAGGCTTCCCACGGTGGGTACTACTATTATTGATAATAATTCACTGCAGACAAAATACACACAGAAACTAAATAAGCTCCTTGTCAAAAAGTACCAAAAATATAGTGCATTCCAATCCAAAATACTGATTTAATCAATGCATCTTTACACAAGTCAGTCGATGCCTATCCTCTGTGCTTATTCCAGCCTTAACTACAATCTGCAATCTCTCTCTGAAGACTGGTACCTTCACGTCTTTATTCAAGCATGCACTAATTACTCCAATTCTGCAAAAACAAAACTCTGACCCAAATTCTCCCTCAAATTACCGGCCCATTTCCCAGCTCCCATGCCCCTCAAAGCTGCTTGAAAGACTTGTCTATACTCGCCTCACTAACTTCCTTTCCTTACACAATCTTCTAGATACTCATCAGTCAGGCTTTCGTTTTCAACACTCCACCGAAACTGCACTGACCAAAGTGGTCAATGATTTGAGTACTGCTAAATCCAAAGGTCACAACTCTCTTCTAATTCTCCTGGATCTTTCTGCTGCTTTTGACACTGTTGACCACTCTCTTCTCATACAAATGTTACAAACCCTAGGTATTTGGTTCACATCCTACTAGTGTTGGGTCCATTGCTCTTCTTTATTTATACAACTTCCCTTGGACAGCTAATAAAGTCATTTGGATTTCAGTATTATCTCTATGCAAATCTACCTATCCACTCCTGATCTCTCACCACCTGTGTTGGCCTGTGTAACTGAATGTCTCTCTGCCATCTCATCTTGGATGTCGTCCCGCCATCTCAAACTTAATATATCTCAAATTAAACTAATAAAAATTCAACCTGCTAATAAAAGTTACCCACCTGGCCTCACTATTTCTGTTACTCTTAAAGCTCGATGCTTAGGTGTCACCCCTGATATAGACTGATTTTCCTTGTCAGTCACTGCCTTGGTTACCCGTATTTACAGATTCAAATATATAATCCTTTTGCTAACCTACAAAGCCATCAACATGACTGCACCCGCATATATATCCTCATTCATCTCAAGATACATCCCAGATCGCTCTCTCAGATCTTCACATCTTCACAGAACATACAGCTCCCCTCGACACTAAACATATGCTCTGATTCCCAGTTACAGGACTTCTCCCGGGCTGCACCCACTCTCTGGAATAACCTTCTTGTCCACTAAGATTATCCTCTACTCTACATACTCTCAGCACTCCCTTAAACCTCTTCAGACAAGCTTACCAAATTCCTCAACCTAATTTTTGTCTACCCTATTTACAACTACTATGTTATCTGGATCTCCTTTTATGATTAAAACAAATGTGGTCACATTCTCTCCATGCTAAAATTCCCCTCACATTGCTAATCACACTGATGTGTTACTGGATCATACAGAGCACTGAGCACTGTTACCATGCAAACAGGTTGGTCCATTGTGTGTTATAGAGCACTTATGTATTGTTCCCTAAAAGTACACAGTGCGGTAATTCGCAATTATACCTGAAAAATATAAAACCAGTCGAAGATGCGGTCAAACCCACAAAAGTGTGTTTATATCAGCAAGGAAAGAGTTAATCCAAATAGTGCAGGAGCCTGAGACAGCAGCGTTAACCGAATGCACTCAGCATTAACTTCAATACAAAAGCCTAGCCTTCAGGGCCTGGCAGGGTTCTTTTAACAGTTGGGATCAAAGGGGTAACCGTTCGCATCTTGATTGGAGAGTCCTCACGGTCATCCTGGATTCCTGGCTCATCATTGGTCTTGGGGTCTTCCTTTGTATTCACTCCAGAGGTTAATCAGCATTACACATTTCATATCATACTTTTTTAATACCTATAACTTGCGATCGCTTTATGCAATCTCTCTGTGGAAAATAGCATTGTTAATACAACATTGTTTTCTACACTACAAGTCTAAATATGATATAAGTATAACATTCATACGTCGATCGGCGACAATTTGCTGATTAAACCATCTGTGAATATAAAATTAATTTTTTATAAATAGGAACGCATTTATACATTAAACATAAACAAGTCCTTTATGAAAATATGAATGTCAGTGGGCCTGATCCAGCGCTACGAAAATTTGCACGGCGGGCGAATGCGTACGTTCGACCGTGCGAAAAAAACATACACGCCCCTAACACTCCCATAGTAAAGTACCTGCTTACGGCGGCTACCTTATGTATCAAACCCACTGTCCTATAGAGTGTAAGCTTGTGAGCAGGGCCCTCCTACCCACCTAATCGGTCTGTTATTACCCAGTGTTGTTTATACTGATTGTTAAATTGTAAAGCGCTACGTAATCTGTGGCCGCTATATAAAAACCTGTTAAAGATTTATTTATTATTACAGCAACCATATACAAAATTGACAACATTCAACACGTCACATACACACATTAAAAACTTGTGTGTGGTCAACACCATTCAAATTATTAATAATGTAAATAGATATCAAGATATATATAGCAATAATGGCCCTAATCTGTAACCTATGCTCAAAACCAGAAATCATATAAAGCAAAAATACCTCCTCACAGTGGATCTTGACATCAATTTGTCTGAACAACTCACATTATAAGGTGCTCTATTATTATTCATCGAAATGGTGACTGTTTCCTAGTAGACCTAGAGCAAGAGTTCCATTGACACGAGTAGCTGCATTTTGTTACTATGACTCTAGCACAAATGTCTTCATTGCAGGTGTTCTTTATGAGGAGAGGGGTGATCGACGTGGCCCTCAGATCTGCCGCTCTGTGTGGGATTATATTGAACGACTGAACAAGAGGAATCCAGTATTTTACAACTATATGTTCTGCCCTGAAGAGGGAGAGGTAAGATGAAAAGTGCAACATAAGCCACTCACCATTCTGAAAAGTCTCTTCTCTTCTCAGATCACATTTAATGGTTCCTTCTCTGTAGGTTCTGCATCCATACAGCTCTGTGTGGGGTCTTCGTGTATGGGATTATTACACTCATGAAGCTCTGAGTGAGGGCCCTTCTTATGACTGGGAGCTTCTTCAAGGATCCAGGCATGAGGAACCTGAGAAAAACGACAGCTCTGCCCCACAAACCAAGCGAAAGATAATTTGGCCATCCTATCATGCTCCAAGGCGACTGCAGCCTGATGCCATCACTTGCTTGTTAGAGGTCAGATACTAGAAAATACTTGGAACTGTAATTTTAGAGCACCTGGAGTGCCAGAGGTTGCCTATCCCTGGTCTACAGGGCGACTCTGCCAAAGTTTTGGCAAATTGTCAATTCATAGGAATGGGGTGTTAATAAGTTGCTTAAATTACATCTGTCTTTATATTTTGTCACAGGAGTTACAAAGTTTGGAGATGGAACTGCGGCCTGTTCCTGAGCGCTGGAAAGAGACATGGGATAAGGTCAAAGCAGTCCACAGGTCAGAGATCCGTCATGAGAGTCGGGTGAGTCGCTCTGTTTAGGTTCTACCATTTTTCAGACGGCTGTGACTGTATTTGTATAATTTGCCAAGCTTTATTTATTCATTTATTTTATTTATTTTACACACAGAAGTCCAGTGCTCTGCTCATGTCCTCAAGCGTGCCTTCTCAGAGGCATTCCTTGGGTATTTATCTGCAGGAAGCTGGTGTGGGATCTACGCTAAATCTCAGCTTGGAGAGTGGTTCAAGTACGACAAGTACTCCTACTGGTGCTGGAAAACATGGATCTCGGAACAGCACTAGCACACTGTATAATCAGTTTAACACTGCAGAAAGAGAAAACAGGTAATAACAGAAAACTGGTGGTATAATGTGTTTGTGGTCTCTATCTGAGCAGCCAACTGCATGAAGTAATTTACAACTTCATTCTTTACATCACAGAAATGTATTTAATTTTCTAAACTGTGTTAGAGAATGATGCTCTAAATCTTAAAAAATGACCTTTAGTTAGTGTGTTCAGTCATATTCGGAATTAAGTGGTATCGTATTGAGAAAGATCCAGGTCTTGTAGCTTCTACAGCACTGTTAAGGTTAAAATTTCAACTTTAATTCAACAATCTTAATGGATGCTTATTCGTGATAAACAATGCCTAATAATCAATACCTAAATTAAAATGATAGCAGTGAAATATATTAATCATAAATAGAGGTAAAACTAGTGCCAATTGCATAAAAAAGTACCTAGTGCTTAAAATGTTCTACTCATCATTCTTAGAGTCAGATAGATTACTTAACCTGAACAAGTGATGGTTTAAAATAAATTATACTTCCAGTTCAAGGACTAAATAAACAGATAAATTACTGAATAAATAAAAAATCAAACAATGTCCTGGTGCTTTAATATTGAAAAACATTCCAATTCATCAATTCAAAAAGCAATCCTACAGTTCCTCTATCAACTTCAATATTCAAAGCAAATAGAACGTCACTTTACATCCAAAAAGCAGTTTCAGTTATAAATAAAAACCTCTTCTTAAAGGATCGTTTTTCTCCCAGTTCGAAAATGGCCTCAGTTGATTTTTCCAGTAGACGGGGATTAAAATGGTACCGGCTTTTATTTTCAAAGTTCCGTTTCCACTAGATTCCTTACTGTTCACTATTTTCCTTTAAAACAAATCTTATGGCAGATAATTAATTAAAGGACTAATGATGGAAAATTATGGGATACATAAAAACAAACAAACAAACAAGAGAAATAAAATGACAAGTTAAATAACCTCCAAATGGAGTGAGGCTCCGTACCAACGTCTGGCTGAGTTTGCCGCTCAATACCATGTTAAGTCCCGGGAGAAGCACCGTATGTATTCCCAGCGATGTCATGAAGCACACACTTCCTATGGCATCCGCCAACGCATTTTGGACTGATTCATTCTTTTTTTAAGGCAGTGGGAGGGGGGTGTTCAGAGCCTTCCTATATAGTCCATGGGATTAAGATTGCTGAATTGAATTTTAGGGCACTTAACACTATGTTTTGACCACTTTTACCACCCCATATAATAATAGGTCTTTATATTTAATATATTTGATAAATAGTAGCTAGCGCCCACTCGTCCCTTTTCTATAACAATTTGTTTTGTCAGGGAAAATATAGTGACGCTCCCCAGAGTGAGTAGTAGGCAGCTATGCCAGGTGTTCTGCCCTCCTACACATTCCTTTTATACTTAAAATCTCAACTTGCATGGAGTTTAGTGGCACTATGTGGAGGACAGAATCTGTCATCACTATCGTCATTAGATTATGTTTGTATCTAAGGCAGTGGTTTCCAAACCTGTCCTCAAGGCTCCCCAGCAGTACATGTTTTCCAGATCTCCTTGCTGCAGCACAGGTGTGTTCATTACTGGCTGTTTAAAAGATCAACAGGTGGTATAATTATATACCTTGTTCTGTAGGGAGATCTGGAAAACATGCACTGTTGGGGAGCCTTGAGGACTGGTTTGGAAACCTATGATCTAAGGGATTTGTGCTCTTTTTATCTCCGCTATCCAATTTATTGAGAAGGCTCTCTGGCTCTTTATCCTATTTATTTGGACTTTGAAACTGCACTTCACAAAGCACTTTCGTTATATCCACCTGGGAAACACTCCCTCTGCTACTACTCCGAATCCATCTGGAGATTTTAGCCAACCTAAATACGGGGAGATCCCCACAGAGGGTCCGGACGCCTGCTTTACATCTGAGACGGCACAACTATCCACACGCTGTCTCTGCAGGAGACACCCCCCGACCATACTTGCCGGTTGGTCGCGGTGCCGATGGTAAAAACAGCGTGTATGATTGAAATCCTCACCCGTTTGAATTAGCTGTTTGCCTCAAGAAAGTCTCCATTGTGCGTCCATCCATCTACACTGCTTTGTGACATCTAAGCAAAAAGATCTGGAGAACGTGTGAAAGCCGTTTATAAGCTGCATTGCCTGTAGGAATTAAGCAACTTTGGGACTCTATCTGTTACCACTAATTAGTATTGTGATTTACAACCTTGGTATTAATCCATATACTACATTGGCAAGCTTCCTCACAATTGTGGCTTTGTTCCTATACATGATAGCCAGCTGATGCTATACAAGAGCCTTACTAATATACTGCAAAGAAGTATTATTGGAGATCCATTGCAGTCAGCAATAGTATATTAGAGCTGTCTGACTATATTGTGGTTTGCGGGATTTTATTGCACCTGTCCCTTTATTTTATACAAGTGTTCTGTATTGATATTTTTATTGTTGTTTTTACATTTCTTTACTTCCTATTCTTATATTCTATATAATCTAAATAAAATGTAGTATCCTGAAGCGCTTCTTCATTCTATCTAAGGGATTACGTTATATATAGTAATGCTCTACACTTCATCGAATGCATAATAAGTTAGAATAAATATAAAAATTTACAAAAGTTCTGGAGTTTTACATGTTCTATTCATTACATACGTGTAATTGTAAAATCCTGCAGGTTCTTTCATATCATTGATGCACCTGTGTAACAGACATTGTCCTATGAAGCACGTGTACTAGGACCATTTTTGTCTTTTCAGATCTTATGAGGGGATCTTGTTTAAGAAAGGAGCTTTTATGAAACCCTGGAAACCACGCTGGTTTGTGTTGGACAAGACAAAACATCAGGTAAAAGAAATACAATAATAACTAGCTAGTCAACAGGATTGGCTTTGTATAGAGTCCTAAATTGCCATAAATACTGTTCTATTTGGTTACTAATTATCACAGAAGACAAGCAGTCAGATCATTCTTAGCAGATTCCCCCTCTATCATCTGCCAAGCAACTTGACTTTAATGTCATTGCAGATGCTTTTATACCAATACCAGGAATTGTATTTTTTAATCGAGAGTTTCTTTTGTGAGCATTTGATTATATTTTTTTGTGCTTTCTCATAATTTGTCATCCTTTGTTGCTATTAGGCTCATTTTATGTAATATTGATTTGTATATAGTCTGTGTTGTACTAGATGGATTATTATTTTTCGTGTTACAAATGTTTTTATTTCTGGATAGCTGCGATATTATGAGAGCCATACAGACACTGAATGTAAAGGGGAGATTGACCTGGCTGAGGTAGAGGCTATATCTACAGGTACTCCTACATTGGGCGCACCCAAGAATGTGGAAGAAAGGGCATTTTTTGATGTAAGTCTAAATGTTTCTTTCCTATTTTTGACATGTCCAAGTCAACGTGTTTCTATCTTTACTTACACTTGTCTATTAAATATGTTAGTTACTTTGTCCCAAGCATCAGCCAATACTTCCCAGTATATTTCACATCCTTTGATATGTCTACATTTTCTTTTCTTCAGTTGAAGACAACTCGGCGGGTCTATAACTTCTGTGCCGCAGACCCAATGCTCGCCCAGCAGTGGATTGACAGGATACAGAGTTGCCTATCTGATGCATGAGGCTTCTGGAAAAGTCTCCAAAATGTCTGGATGCCACTGAAGAAAATTCTACCAATGAGGTATCTCATAGAAGCATACAGTTTACAATAACCCACATCAAGATGTTGTTTCAGAGAGGTAGAACACCGTAGCCCCTTTTGATTGCATATAAACACCAACAAACTTATTTGGATATGTAAAGCCTGAAGAATACAGAAAAATAATGAAGACCACTTACATTCGACTTGCATTGGAAGCTGCAACCTTCGAGAGAGTCCCTACTATAAAAGATTGTGGGCATGAGAATGGCAGAGAGGAGATCAGAACTTTCTTCTGTTAGAAATAAATCATAAAGAATGTTTCAAGTTAAGTTCCTGGTCCTACATTAGGTACAAGTGATTGAATTCCGAGATCCAAAAAACAACTTGCCTGTAACATTCACTTGTCCCACTAATCATTTCTAAACTACTGTATAATGGGGAGGAGCTCAACATGGTACATCTCTGTATGCGTTTGAAGAAGGAAAGCTTCACAATAGGATAGAAGTATATATCTCTATATATTAAAACAAAAACGTCTGTATGCACATCTCTAACATGCAATGGTTATCAGACTTTATACTAAACAAAAGTAAGCATCAGACATTCTACTGATCTCCTGGCTGTAAGTAGGGCTACACAGAGGATGGATATTTGCACAGTGGCGTTTCATTGTCCAGTCCTTGTGACCTTACTACATAATGGGTGTAGCTTGGACTCTGATGTTCAAGATATAATATAGGAAAACAGGTGAAAACCACTAAGGATTTTTATTTCATTGTCACAGGATTTTGCTTGCTTAACTCTTCTTCAATGTATAGATTGTAATGAAAAAGAAGATGCTTGTATGAAAAATAGTTCTCCGCAGTAATAAAACTGTTGTTTTTAAACTCATGGAGATGAGCCCTAAGGAATCCTGGACCACACACTTCTTACCACCAATCCTGTGACATAAGTCAGCCACCTAACCCGGCTGCCTGTTGGTCTTTTGTGCACTATGGATTGAATGCAGTGAGGACAGCATTATGTGTATCACTTGGATTAACAGGAGTTTGTTAAATTGCTAACGGTATTTTAACTTGTGATTATTGTATGCCATTTAATTATTATAATTGTAAATTGCTGTATATAGAAGAATGTCCAAAACAGCATGAGGCTTGGAGATATGCATTGTGAAGCTCCAAGAACATGAGCTTTTTAACCCTTTCATTGCAAGACAGCCATTATTTCTCTCATTGTGCCTGCAGTTCATTATTTCCACCCCACTTTCCCTCATACTGAGCCTATAAATGATGTGTCAGACTAGCTATAAACTGAAATCCTCTCAATCTGTCTACAGTCTCCAGACATTATTGAGGCTGTGCTGTGGCCAGATAATGTTGAGCAGGAAATGGAGAAAGTCAGAGTAAGCGTATGGATTTACTGTGAAAAGATGGTAATAAGTAAAATGGGAAATATGAAATAAGCTTTATTGTGTAAATATGAAAAATTACACATTTCCAATCACTATTAGCTGTCAACAGTAAGTTGTGTTTTTTTGTACCATACAGTATAGTATGTATTCAGGTTAATAGTCACAAGACTAAGTGTACTGTAAAGTAGTGGGGTTACTGAACTGGCACTCTACAGATGGTGTCTTTAAGTATACTAGTGTAAGGATACAGATATTCTCTTATTACGATTATTAATTTATGTATAAATATTTAAGGAAATGGAAATAAGTACTAGGTTTTACTCGAACATCTATTACAGCAGTTAGGTAAAAAAAAAAATTTCCAAAGTTAAACTTTTATATCCTAATTGCTTTGGAGAAGTTATAAAATGACACTGCGGGCCTTAATGCCACACGTTGCATATTGATGGTTATAGGGAAAATCTAGTTTATTACTTTTTTTTAGTCATTTATATTTTTATTTACAGAAAAAGCTTGTAGCCCAATAACTTACCTTTCCTATTGATTTGGAAGTGTAGAAATTATTACACAAAATGCCCAACACAAATATTTTATGGATTAAATTTAAAATATTCTTAATACATTTAGTAACTTGATTTTGTTCTTTTTTTAAATGCACATTTAAAAGTTGACATGGATGTGACTAACTGCATTTTGTAGTTAATTTACATGTTCACAGGAGGATGGAATTTTAACAGTAAAAAAAAATTAAATGTTTCCGTCGGCTGACCAGAAAAGAGAATTAAATAGGTTTTATTTTTTTAGTTTTATGAAATACAGCCTTACCTTGCTTATGTTTCTGGTGTGTTTAAAGGTATTAAACACAGTGTCATATTCTGAACAGACTGATAATACTGTCCAGGTACTTGAATTGAATAACTGTTACCATATAATATGATCTCTAGGTAAATACAGGCTCTGTAATACCCTCTCTGATGAGGTATAAGACTATCAAAACTGGTATTTTTAGGTCTCACTTTATTTGGCTGACTTTTTATTGCGAAGGCTATAGATTGTCTAAACACATGTAAAATGCACACATTTGCTTTACATATACAGATAACACATGTAGTGGTCTGCTGATCTCATATTCTCTATGTGGGGTATTTCTGGACAGAGACATGAAGTACTACTACAGTTGCTACACAGATATAACACAGCCTCCATTCTCCAACACCCTCTATTGCGACAATGTTCCAAAACCTCAATAAGTCATTATTGTCTATTTTTAAGATTATTTTTTATATCACTCCAAAGTATCAAGAGTATTTTATAAAGATATAATCTTCAATAAGTTTCTTTTAAAATTGATGAAAATGTCTTTCCGCATTTAGATGTTTTCCCAGTTCTATTGTATAATTTTACAATGTATCTGCTGTGATGAAAGGGTTAATTAGTTTCATATTCGGCCACTTCCCTGCAGGAAAAGATTGGGCTGCTGAGTAAGGGCAGCCAGTTTATTAGATGGCTACTTTGTACATAATCCAATTCTCAGGTTGAATTTTCCTGTTTTTGTAGAATACATAAGTTCTTGTACATTGTCAAATATACAGTCCTTGGGTTGTGTCTAGATATAAAAAAAAACAGGAATATATCCAGAGAAATAAATGAACTAACAAATGACTACAAAAGTCTATGTGAAGTATTTATATATTAAACTATATTCCTGAGCTACAAAGGAATTCGTGCCCTAACTAACATAAATGATCTGTGTGTCCTTATATCTGTGAATACACTGCCTCTTTTACTCTCCCTTAGCTTCTGGGAAGCAGCACTTTTCACGATGGCAAGCAATTCGTTGATAGAAATGTTTGTAATCTACTTGATATCTGAAAACATGATCTTATTTGTAGTAGTGTGACAATGGCAATAGACGCTGTAGAGTGGTTGTCATTTTCATGGTAAATTATCTAAACTATACGCACTCTAATAGCCTACGATTTGGAGTAATACCACCTCTTTACAAGGTAAACAAGTTAGAGATGTGGTCATTTTGTTGGTCAGTATGGTTGAAGATAAAATACAATCAGTGCCACAATTACCAGACAATGTTTATATGGTTTAGAACCTATGGGCAATGATCTAAGCATTAAACAATATGCAGCATTAAAACGCCACATCACTGTGATAGGTAAAGAGGGCAAAATCTTGTGCTAAATCATTACTATTACTGCTTTCGGGAGGAGGAGCTCACTTTTCGCGAACTAAAGCTTCCTCAAAGGGTGTGATGCAAGATGACCAAGGGGTGGCTAGTGTGCCCTTGGTGGTGGTACTAATTTAAACAGGTTTCCACTTTATTCTTCATCCATATGCTTTTTCTAGACCAACTTTGGTATTTAGTCTTTATTAATAAATAACAATTTTTTTTTTTCCAAATGCCCCAAAGCTAAGAGTAATGCAGAGCTGTCCTGTTCTAAATATGCCTGACAGGAGGTACATGGACTTTGCAACCTGCAAAGAAAATCCCTGTCTCTTTACCCTTAGCTGATCCCAGCTCCTCCACCTGTTTAGTGGTCGTGCACTGCCCTATGATGTGTAATGATGTGAGCTGGCTCTGTGGCAGCCTAGGTGCAACAGTGAGAACCACTGCAATAAGGCATCGGTTCTCAATAATAGTGATAATACAGCCTCAGGCAAGGGGTTATTTTTCAAATAAATATAAATTTTGGCTAATAGAACAACCAACTTCAAGCTTTTTTTTTTTTTTTTCTATCTAAGCTTATTAATTTATCCAGCCTCCAATCTTTAATGCTTAAGCAGCACATTGGAAATCATATAAAATAAGTGTTGCACCATCATTGATTAGAAGCAGTATAAACGACAAATTGGTGTTTAACCACATTTGACACTTTAAAGCAGAGCTAGTCAAACATCTACCAACACTGCTATTTTGCTCTATTTCCATTACTTGAACTCCTGGTACAGAAGCCTTAACAAAACATTTTCTGCTCTAACAAGTGGGATGGCCTGTAATTCTGCAGGTAATGTGCAAAATTTAAAGGTAGAGTCTTGATGACGGAAGTCACATGCATGTGAAAAGTGTGGTGTCCCTGCACACGAACTTTGCTGTCCAGGTGGTCAGAGCATCAGAGTTCTGAATCCAGCCCTGAAAGAGCCCATAAAGAGAAATAGATGTAAAATAATTTGTACTCTAATTTTACTTTAGTAACCGGCGTGTAGTTACAACATTAAGACCCATACTAGAAGTATTACTAGTATACTAGAGTATAATAATTAGCTTCTGCTTTCATTGGTTATGTAAAAAGCGCATTCTTTATCCCCCATGGGAGCTATTTCAAACAGTGATAAGGGAGACTTCTTAGTATTGCAAGAAAAAGCACACAGTGGACTGAATTCACAGATCAGAATGAGTTTGGTACGGCAATATCTGCAGTTAACTCACCTGACCTGCAATCTACCACCGGTTTTATGATCCTTATGGCACTTAAGAGTGCCATAGGGCCTCCTTATGTAACTCTTTGTATTTTCATTAAGGAGGAAAATATGAACAATGATCCCCCTCCCCCACCCACTCTTAAAAAAAAAGACAGAGGCTTGAATATGGTCTAGTAAAACCATCAGAAAATTTACAAAGGAAATGAATAAGCAACAGGGTTAGCATGAAATTGTGTGTGTGTACACACACACACACGTAAAAAAAAACCCACTGAAAACAGGGTTCCTATATAGATCTTTATCTAATTACATACATACACACACATATGCAGAGCATTGCTTTGAGACATACACAGCTTACATCTGTGTTGCTGGAGGTCAGTATCACATAGTGTGCACCAAAATCTATTTCTGGTGCAGTGTTTATTACAGATCTGAAAACAATGGTTCAATTCAGAGGTCATGCTTGGCTCTAAAGTAAAGGATACAGATTTCTCAGATAGCAATGTGTACGTCAGGTTGCCACTTACTGATATATTACTGGAGCTGCATAGTGTGGTCCTCAAATCAACCGAACTTCCCAGCAGTAGGCTTAAAAAGTGTTACTCGGCTGTAAACAACAATCAAATGGCATCAAAACAGGAAAGACCTAAGATAGACAGACACAGCTGAGAGAGCTGCCTATAACTGGTGTTTATAGTCCAAGTAGGTTGGCTTAAAAAAAAACTGGACTGGCACACTTTAAATCACCTGCAACCCTGTCTAGGTAACTATACACAGCATTTTCAGAACAATTTAACATATCAATTCACTTTACAGATTTAATATGTAATGCAAAGCACAGTTTAGAATAATGTTCAAACAATCATAAGTAAAAGTAATTAAAAAAAAATAGCAAGCAAATCCCAAGCATTAAGGAAATATAAAATAGTGCTACCATCATTTGTAAGTGGAAAATGCTGGCATGTAATAGGAACTTATTCTAGGTGAAAAATAATGCCAGTCAGACTAGAAAAAAATCAGTGACATCAAGGTTTAGGTCAGAACTTTGTTTGTAGAAAGTAATTTTAACGTAGCTGTATCTATTAAACTAACACAACCATTCTTGTAACATGTTTTTTGTTTTTCTAGAGAAAGCATTTTAAAGAAAAATATCAGATTGTATTGACCAAGTAAGCCAATAACCATGGTTTTCCCAGCCAATAGCAACACCATCAAATTATTACTAACATCTTCACTAAAATCACATGTAAATATTCAAAAAAAGAAAGCTGATTGTGTTACTACATACACCTAGGGCACATAACTTGATATTACTTGGTTTATAAAACAATTATGGTGAGGTGTCTATCGGTACAGATGCTGTTATTAAAAAAAAAAATAATAAAAAAAGTTCTAAATTACCTAATGTATTTTAAGGAAGGCTCAAACAAAAACATTTGGTTATATCGGTTATTTGTGTATATCGATTTCTAGTTTGAAGGAGTTGAAAATGAAGGGCCTGATTCAGGCTTAAGGAGCTTGAAATTAACAGGAAGGTAAAAACCATGTTGATCTCAGGGGTAGTCAAGTTAATTGTATTCTTTGCATGCAGGGATATATCTTTGAATTGCTTACTTCACTCACATGCTGACCAGCTTTACTACTACACTGTTATTTAGACTTGGGATAGGAAACATCACCTCTCAACTGTAATACTATCTGCAACAGATGAAATATGACTCCCCCGCAATCAACATGGTTTATCCCAGGAGTAACTTTCCTCTAATTTTCAAGCTCCTTCTTAAGTCTGAATCAGGCCCGAAATGTCCTAGTGAAACAGAAGAATACTTGAGTGCATGCTGATCATGAGGGACCTTATTACCTGTATCACGAACCGTGCTACACTCACAATCAGTGTCTGCAGTAGGCGGACAAAACATTTTAACTTTTATAGTTGCATTGGAGCTGCCCCCTGACAGATATCTGATCTCAGTGAGTGAGAAGGAACTGACACTTACCCATGCCCTGGATCAATTATACCCCTGGGTATTTAGTGGTGATGTGAAACATCCCTTTTTCGTCGTTCCGGGACAAAAAAGGGTTTTTCCCAGGTCTCACGTGGGTAAGGTTCAGCCAGTAAGAACTCCTCTGATTGACAGTTGCTTGCCAGAGCAGTCCCAGGAAATTCATGGCCCATGTGAAAGGGTCAGACCTGGGAGTTTTCCAGGTTATAGGTGGACGCCAGCCAGCAACTACCCAAGCAGCACACAGAAAATTTTGCAGGGACATTATATGGGCAACTCTGAATACACACCTTAGCGTGTATTTTTAAAATACAAGCTAAATACGGTTTATTGTTAAAATATTCAAGCAACACACATATGCTTTATAATCTCCCTTTCCAAAATAACTTGACATCCTCATATAATTTTACTAATATTTCAAGTAAAAAGAAAGATTAGTGTTTTCACTGTTTGTAGACTGCTAGTATTGACTTTCAACTAAAGGGAGAATCTAAACTTTGCAATATCAGTTGGCTACAAAGAAATGTTTTACTATATAGATAAAATGTTGCATATCAGAATTTTGATTTTCTACTAACGAAAGTTGCTTTTTGTTAAAGAATAAAGCTGGGTAAACACTGGAGAGATATCGGACGATTATCCTTTAAATCATAGTATAATCGTTAGATAGCTCTCAGATGGTTTCAGTGTTTACTGTAAAACGATGCGGTGAATCGTCAGATTCTGCCCTGCATTGTTAGATCTTGACTTTTAACAGCTCCTAAAAATCACTGATCAACCATGTTATGATGTGTGGTTTTGTATGTGTGTCTATTTAGCAGAGAGGACTTCTGGGAATGATCCAGTGTGTACAGCTGCAGAATCTTCAGATGAACAGGAGTTTATGTTTTTATTTTGTCAGTGTGTACCCAGCTTAAGAATGGACAAGATTATATATCTATATCTATATCTATATACACTCAAACGAAGACATTAGTAATACCATAATTAAACTAAGGCTTTAGGTTAATGTTACCATACCAACATATCATAATAATGCATGTATATAATATCCCAAACAATTACTACTGATATCTTATGTATGTGTAGTAACCCTGAAGCAATTGTGCATCCCGCATTTGACAATGATATCTACCTTGTGATGGCTAATTGTCACAAACAAAAACAGCCATCTAGTTGTATGTATAGAAGATGTCAAAAAGCATAAATATGATTCATATTTGCAACAATATAACCAAATACACAATTTATTGTAATATGTACAGAATAAAGAAAATTGGGCACACATCTATTATGTAGTTCAGAGATAGAATGGCTCTGCCATCCAAACTAAAGTATTAAATAAAGTCTTGTCAATTTGGCAGTGCATTAAAACAGAAATGCATACTTAGCTAGTTTATAAAGACTTTACCCAAATCATTTGTGTATGAAGCCATACAGCTTAACATGACAAGCAATAAGAAAGAAACTGTTAAAGAGCAAACAAATACCTCAGCTTGCTATTCTTCATGACATATTCAGGGATATCCACACCATTTTCTGTTTACCCATATTAGTTGTTTTACCACTGTACAGAACAGCCACATATGTGGAAATCTAACAACACCAGAACACTACAGACATTAGTTTAGCCTTTGAGGGTAAAACCTGCACGGGCTTTCTTTCTCAGTACAAGCATTTTCATGGCTGGGTGGTTTTAATAAACACTATGACGCTGGCCAATATGTTTTAAGCTTGCAAGGAAATGTACCTTGTGTAAATGTAATATATTGAATGCAAAATATGCATATAAATCTAAATTGATTTAGGCTTTAAAAATAAAACAAATAACCCCTTCTACTTCCTATTTTGAACATAAAATTCAGTATAATTAGGGAAGATATGCAAGGAAACCATTGGAATAAAAATAGGCATAACTAAAATGACTTTACACTATTGGCACAGGTCTGTGATTATACAAAAAGGTAGTATGTATGGTTCAACTGAAACAGCAAGCAAAGCAGAGACCTTTTCTTTAGCCATTATATACTGTACAACCGTAAACAATAACATTGCAACAGTAACAGTGTGATTTGGCAAGTCTGGAAAACATCCTCATAAGGAAAATAATCCAAACCGCAGAGTTAGCTCTTCTGAGCTAATAAAAATGCAGTTTACTGAAGTATGATTTACTCTGATTTTCCAACTGCCTAAAGAATTAAAACATGGAAATTGCAACAGATATAAATGTTTACATCAAAGACAAAGCAAATCTCAAACCAGTATGCAGGCTCACGTGTCAGCACTTGTAACCTGTAACATGGACACAATTTTTAAAGAATTCCTCACGTTCTTATTAATCACATGGAGTGCTGGGGTGTGGGATCTGAAGTATATATGTCCAGTCTGCTGTTACACACCTTTGCTCGCTAGATGCAGAGCTTCGCTACTAACACAGAAAGTGACTGACAGCCTTGCAGAGTTTCTATGCTTGAATACACTGTGTACTATTCAATATATATATATATACCAGCAGAAAGAGGGATGTCATGGCAGGTCACATAACTATAGTATCAAATTTTGATTTGAATTATTCATTCTATGTAGAATATTCAACTGCGGTTTTGTGCTGATTCGACATTAGAGTGTGGGACATTTTTACCACCTGGTGGTTACCTCCCCTTGGCTTCTATGTAGCAAAAAGGAGCAAAATAGGATCCAGACTTGCCAGTTACGCTAGTTTTCATCTGCAAATGGCGAGTGCACATACATCTGTATGAGTCTTTTAGCTTGGAGTTGGATCCTCAGGTTCAAGGTTTCCAGAATGCCTTTCCAATAGCGAGGAGGGAGGTATGGGAATCATGCAGCAAGGGTTTGATTAAGTCCTTACATTCCATCTTAATTTACACAATTAACCCATTTTCTGTGGGACCGATGCGTAAATGTTATGGCAGGGTAATGGTATTGAAAGTCCCATGGGTGCAAGGGGAGACCTCTCCAACTCGCACACATGGACTTACAATCGTACAGCAATCAGCTATAGAACTGCACACAGAGCTCCAACCACAGTGGCATCAGATACATGAAAACATTGTTTCTGAAGAGCTTAGATTTTGTTTAGAGAACAGCAAAGCTGAGAGGGATGTGTGGGGTAAGTACGGTAGAGCAAGTCCTGTCACGTGAACCCTGAATAGTAAATATGTCCAGAAAATATAAAAATTACTCACAAGACTTCGGTTATGTTAATATATGGCCTATGTAGGCAATATATTAACATAACCTAAGTCTTGTAAGTGATTCTCTATTCTCTGGCTTTTTTACTACTTTGGAAGAGCACCATAAGCAGCAATTAGGAGTATGGATGAGTGACAGCATAACACAATATATATCGGTTTTAAAAACAAAATGAATATAACCCATCAGAAAGAACATAATTATTTAGGACACATTATAGAAGTAAAGCCTATAAAGTGATAATTAGCATAATATATATTTGCAAATGTGTATAACAAAGACTTCTGCATTTTATTTTAGGTTAGCAGATGAATAAAAAGCATACATACATTTGCAGTGACTTTTCATGGTACACATATCAAATCGGGTGTGGTTGCCAGTACGATGGTCTGTTTTGCAACAGACAGTCGTACAGTAATTTAATGGCGACTGCCAGCAATTGCCAGACTCCCGCAGTCATGAAGATTTAACCCTCTGTTTTCCACAGCCCAACCCTAATCTTCCCCTAACCCTTTATGTTCCATAGCTTAACCCCCCCTTCTTCAGGCCTAACTTCAGCCTGCCACTATAAGGACTGGGTCGAAATAGGTATCAGTTCTCAGTAGCAATGTATTTGCTGGCAACTTCATCCTCAACTATCAAAGGATGAACTTTAAAGAGGAAAACTGTATTGCACTTATACATCCTGTTAGGGGAAGTTTCTGCAATCAGATAGCAAAGGATTTAATAGGTATGTTTATTCTCGAATATTTTCTTTTTTTAAACAAACTAATTGAAAGTATTTTACATTAGCTGTATTTGCTTTCATATAATTTGAAAGAAAAATAAATGATTGAATAAGTGATCGAATGGTCAAGACAAGGAATGGTTAATCCTATGGAGTATACCGCAAGGATATTTCACTCACTACAGGTAATGGGTACACCTGATGATATCTAGCCAGGGGAAGCAGAAAAACGAATAGGGCCCTACAGAACATCTTAAGTTGGAAACTACCTTCACTATTGTAGCATGACTGCTATGCGCATCACATTTTATTATTAGTGTGGTTCAGGAGACAAAAGATCAGGCCAATTTTCAGGGTGCCATTTTTAAATATAATTATGCATTTTGGACTGGGAATTTAAAATATGCATTAATATCTATTAAAAACAATTTAAAATAAAAATTATTTTAAGTGCTTCAATATTTACCTGACCAAAACGCTAAAAAAATAAAAACAAACACATTAACAAAAATTAAAATAATATACAAAATAAATAGTATTCTTAATTCTTCAAAGACTACTGTAAAAAATACTAGCTTGTAAATTGTATTGATAGAATACTTTACTTTTTTTTTTTTTTTAAGAATGTCCCCTAAAGACAGAATGTTCTCATATATATGTTGAATAAGACATTATAACTGTGTAATGGAGGCTTTTTTTTACATATCAACATATAACATGATCATTTCTGGCATGGCTCTTAAGTATCATAATAAACATCAGTTTTGATTTTGCACATAAGGTAAGATGGGACTGAGAAAAGTTAAAATACTGAAGGTGAACTATGGTGGCAGAGATATGTAAAAGGTGTATTGCCTCTGAGGTAATACAGGAAATTGCTGACTGAGCAATAGATGTTACATTTGAATATACTGTGTGATTGACGTTACCTGATAAATACAATGCATACATAACGGGTCATTATTTAGGAAATGAGGTTCTTTTACATACTGATCTAAAATGCTGTCCTTTATCATTAACAAAAGGTGCTTGTAAAGGATCTGAGGGTAAAGTGCATGGAAACAACAAGAAAGACTGTCACCCGTCTGTACCAATACATGTACAGTGTTCTTTCCAGATGTAGGACCTGCTTGTGGTTCAAGACACTCATGGAAAGAGATCACATTTGCAAGCAGGTAGAAGCATGTAGAGGCATCTGCAATAAAAGTTGGAGGATTATTGCTAAAGAAAAATTAGAACGTAGCTTCGAAGTAAGTGCAGACAGGAAGTTGTCAGTATCTAGAGTCCTTTTAAAGCTGTTCTGTGCATCTTTTTGATGCAGAAACAGGCATAACCACAGAAGGATGTGGAAGAAGCTGCATAAGCACAAGGCAGTATTTTCTTCAGAGTAGTTATTGGGGACTCCTCCTCAACACATTCTCAGTGCTAAATTTCTAAAGAGCCAAAGTCAGACTAATCAGTTTCCTTTATCTACTAATCTCCTTCCTGTAACTTGTCTCTAAATGGCAAAAGTTTCTTCAAATATTTGTGATTTTTCAACTGCACAAAGGTCCAGGACAGTAAAAGGCTGCCTCATGCCAGATGGATGTCAGAGATTTAGTTCTGTCATGCTGGTCCATTTAATGTTGTTTCAGGATTTAAGGCAAGATCCCCATGACTGCAAAATAAAAAATGGTTACACAAGTAAGAATCCAAACCTTAAAGCTTGTAACTTGTTTAATGATAGTAAAACTTACAGTAATGTGGGATATAAATGTAACTAGTAAAAACAGTGCAATTAGTAATGAAGGCTTTATTTGTGAAAATAAGCAAGACACAATGAATTTGTCAGCATGTAATGCATAAGAGACAATGATGCTGAAAATCATGAAAGGAGACATTTACGTAACTCCCTAGGAATAACAGTCAGATAAGGAACACACACTGTACAGAACCAGCTGTATCTTCATAAACGTCAAAGTAATTGTGTCTCAATTTATATGACAATGTTTAGCGGTTTAGACAAAATATAAACACTTTTAGGCACCTCTAAGAGATATATGAAAAAGAAGGGCAGCCTCTGACACAACAGTGAGCATCACTCCACTCACTTAAAAGTACAACAAAGACACAAGAAATGGATGTACTGGGTGCATTAAAATAAGAAAGAAAAAAAAAAGTTATCCAAATTATAAAATGGACTTATCAATAAAACAGATTGTCTCTTAAATAATGAATAAACTAATAAATGTAAATATAAAAAGGTGCATAAGTGCTTATAATATTATGTGAACAAGTAGAGAAATAACAGAATCACAGTGAATAAATATCAAAATATCTAATAAATAATTGAAACAATAAAGAATAAACGACAATTGATGAGGGCACAGGGCGTCTGTATAATAGGCGCTCAGTATATTAAAATTGAATATTCACTGTGATCATGTTATTTCTCGACTTGTTCACATATTATAAGTACTTATACACCTATTTTATCCAACATTTATTAAATTATAATTTTTTTAAGGGAGATTATATCTATTTTATTAATAGGTCCATTCTATATTTTTTTATTTTTCTTATTTTAACGTACATCCATTTCTTGTTTCTTTAATTTATAGCGGTTTGTTACCAACATCTTGCAAGAGATATTTGATGTGAAGTGCTGGTGAATGGAAATTAAAGCTTCATTTAATCTTTCAGTTTTTGAAGTGAAAGCCCAAACAAGGCAGTTACTATACATCAATCTTACGCTCACCTCTTCTCTCTACAAGAGCCTTCTGTGCTTGTGCTGCATGTTGTGACTGAACTTTGCTCTAATGATGCATCTTCTGTGTTGATGTTGCCAGGGAAGTTTTCCTTTGTACAATTTTTGTCAACTATATTCAAATGATCAATGACCAGGCCATCAGGATCACTGTGGAAGAAGAAATGCACAGATATTAAATCCAACACAAATGCCTTGCTACAATTTTAAAAATACATGTTAAAAATACAATTGTATTCTACTTGTCTGTGAATACTGCCAATTCCTGTGCATAAGATTAACATTTCATAGCCATGCACAAAAAAAAAGTGTGTCTACATTATAAATACCTATAAATTGATTGAGCAACTTCCATTTTGTGTGTATACTGTTTGGGAGCTTGTTTGGGAAGTTGTCTGGGAGCTGCAGCTGAGAGGGGGTGTTGTTCCACAGCAGGTATTTTGGAGGCTTTAAGGGGTGTCTCCTGAGGTAAGTTAGCTCTCAATTTAAAAACATATATATATGACCCAGCATTGGGACTCTTATTGGTAGAATTAGGACCTCCGTAACCAGAAAGGCCTTGATGGTGGCTGGTGGTTTATCATATATTTGCAAATATGTGTAAAGGACATTTCTACATTTTATTTTGCAGACAGAACGGTATAGTCTGTTACTGGTTAATGGGGCATTTCCTTTCCTGTGTTTCTGTTGCTAGCAGATTACCCCAGACTTTCATGAACCTGTTTGCATTTACCTATAAATTGATCTGAGCAACTTCCATTTTGTGTGTATACAGTATAAATACACCTCAAACTAATGTTAATATTTGTAAAACAATTACTATATGTATGTGAATAGTAGCTTCTATTTTTAAACGGCGCCTATATACCTTAATAGATCATAACAAATAGACAGTGAAGAAAATAAATCAAGAAGTATAGGTTAAATATATAAATTTGGAGGGGCACCTTAAACTACAAGGGGTATTTACTTATCTTCATCACTTTTATCCAGAGTGGGATCTCCAGTTAATCCTAATTAATAGGCCTCACTCTCCTCTTCTTCCATCTGTCACATGATTTCCCACAAGACTCATTCATAGCATAAACAACCCTGTTACCTGGTTGTTTTACTAACTTTTTTATTCTCTTTTTTTCTATTAATAAGCCTCACCTAAACGGTGTAAATTAAAGTGAAAATACAATATATTTTCCTTGACTGCAGTTATGTGCCCTCCCCTCTCCAAAAGTTGTGTATCACTCATATTCTCTCCTCCCATTCATTGCTTTCAAAACCCCTTTATAAAGGATAATCATTAAAATTGGAGGTCAAATGATAAATGCCAATGACCTATGGGACAGCACTGTTGTAACCAGTATTCTCTTATCTATTTACATTTACTTTATTATTCCATATGAAATATTTCTACAACACATTCTACACAATATACTACAAAAAATACTGTGGCAATAATGGGCAAGACACTGATCAAAAGAGTTTATTTTAAATTACTTCAGTTTTATAGAAGTGACAGTGTGTGTGTGTGTGTGTGTGTGTGTGTGTGTGTTAAGAAAGTATGGCCATTGTGGTAATATGGGCAGTGTGATGGTAATGGTGGTTTGATGGTTATAAATTCCTTAGAATGGTAAAAAGCATGAATTCCATGCATAGCAGTGCACAGATATAGAAATGTATGGCACATGCAATACAAGCAATCTACCACCATGAGCAGGCTGCAACTGCAAACACCTGACAAGAGAAGGGAGAATCTCAGGAGCAGGAGAACTGAAATATTACACTACAATAGGTCATCTCATTTATGTCTTTAATGCAAGAAGACAGATATTTGCTAATTGTTTGTAGAATGTAAATAGTTTGTAATAGGCGCCTGTTTCCCTTCCTGCATACATGTAGCAGCCACTGATCTAAATTTATAAATATGTTGATACAATGGACAAATATTGTCCTTCAAAATAGTAAATAGATTATGGTTTCTGTAAAAAGTATCAAAAGAAGAGATTTGAATGTAACATTCTGCCAGACAAAATTAAATGAGGGAATCGTATAAAAAAATAAAAGCAAAGAGTAACATGTCATTATGGAATTATGCAAAGGACTATATTTGAAGAGAGAAAGGGAGATAGGGAGAGTGAGAAAAAGAAAGACAGGGAGGAATGGCTGACCGTTGATCCATGTTTACATGCTCGCCACCATAAATCATAAGTATTAGATTAAGCATGTCCTATTTTAGCCTAGTACAGGACACTATACAGATCTGTCATGGTTACGGACATAAAAGGAAACACCTATTCAGAAACAGGCAACTAGCCAAATGCCCCTAATATAGAAAGGGTCATTCAGGCTGAGACAAAATAAGATGATCAAGACACAGTGCTCAGCTGGTTAAAGGAAGAGAACATGCAGCAACATAACACAAAATATAGCTAATAGTTAGGCAATTTGTTCTCTCTTTTACCCAGTCTCCAATAGAGGTAAAAGAGGGAATATACGTAAAAACAACTTAAATGGAAAAAAGTGTGAAGAGACAAAAGTGACTGGTAAAGGGGCAGCACAGCCAGAGGAACAGTGAAGAAGGCAGAGCCAGAAAGAGAAACTATTTAACATTTTATACATCAAACCGAGTCAAGATGGACAACAGTGTGGTCCCTGTGCACTGTTGACAATACTATTTACACCCATGGAACATTTGCATTTTAAGGTTAGATCTACATACCCCATAAATCCTATCATGCTTTTTGAACATTTAAACCAATTTAGATACTTGAATTTCAGGCAACTTTTCCTTCAATCTATGGGCCGTATTCAGAGATCCGTTTTCTTAATGTACGCAATTGTACACATGGCCGGAGCAAGGAAACACCCACCAACAACCCCGACGCTCCCCTCTCCCGGACGTGCGGCCAGTGACTTACCACTGCAAACACTGACAAATATACTAAGTTATGTCTTTTATCACACCTGGATATGGCTGCTACTTCATGTCCTGACAAGCATGTCCAGTTGCCCTGAGTACCACCAGTGGTTGAGAGCCCATACTCTAGATTAGCGCATCCTTTTGAACAACAGTAGATACTAAACTTGTCACATGAAACAGTTTTGCGTTTCTGTACTTCAATACAGCATAGCAAACCACATAGATTATGGGAAGCACAACAGAAAATAAACCTGCAATTTATGGTAATGGCATTTTGCATAAAAAGAATGTAATAAACCTAACAAGTGTTATGAATTGATGCATGAATGGGGTATGTAATTTAGAGGTTTATCCATGCACCCTGATGAGTGGGGAAAGGAATGAGACTCTCCCTTCTCCTTTGAGCATTTGAAGCACTTGAATGCTTTCCTGGCATGCTGTACATACCCTGCAGGTGTAAAGATTCTGAGCAGTACCCAAAACAGAAGAGAGTAGAAGAGACGGAGAATGATACATGAGGAAGAATATATTCAGGAGAACAATAAAATAAAAAGGACAGCATGAATATGGTGTAGGTCCAAGTGCTTGTTACATTACAGCATGAGTCATATGTATGAAGGATATGTTTAATACTAAATGGAAAAAAAATCTATCGATAATAAATATATATGTATATAAACCACAACATTGTACATCAATTACATCATTAACAAAATACCTCAGTAGGAAGGAACATACATACACACTATGGCTCAGCTTCAGAGTTTGAAAATAAGAGATGTTTCCCAGCCCAAGTTTAAATACCAGTGTAAACGTGAAGCTGGTCAGTATCTGTGTGCAATAAGCAAAATCAAAGTATTCTCCCTGCATGCACAGAATAATATGACTATCCCTGAGATCCACATGGTTTTGCCCAGGAATAACTTTCCTCTCTTATTTTCAAACTCTGAATCAGGGCCATAGTGTGTATTTATACAAGAGCACTGACTCTGCTTCTAAACAATACAATTCTATGTTTACGTGGGAACCGTCCATATAAAGGGCACTAAATACCATGTTTGTAAAAATTACAAACTTTAGATTCCCAAGGAATGTGGGAATCATTAGTCCATTTAAGGATCTAGGCCAGGGATCCACACTGATGTATGTACCATTCTGATTCTATACATTACCATGTCACAATTTACCTACTAAACGTGGCCTTCTCATTCTTTGTGTCCATGGTAAGTCTGATAGTTTCATGTCCGGCTCCAGTGCTTATGGTTTCAGTGATAATATTTGCTTTCTCCTCCTCCTCGCTGTCTGAGCCACCAGAAGAACTGCTATCCGAACCAATTACTGGGGCCTTCCTGGCAACACATGCATTCCATACACAGGGGGACGTGGCACTGACTGAGAGAATACAAAACATTTTGTATCTGACAAACTGGTCGTGGAATTTAGTTTTGTTTTAAACCAATATGAACAAATTTAATGAAGGGTATTCTGCTTGCAATGTAAAACAATTGCATTAAAGCACCTATATTGTACCTGCTTATTTAGATATGTATCTCCTCTAAGTTCAAAGGAGAAACCTGTTTGCAGTGAAAATATACACATCATAATTAACATTAAACCTCCTACCAAATGAGAGTGAGTATCCAGATTAAATAAAACTGTAAATACACCAAGACTACACTACATTTGGCACTTTCATTTCACTATTAGCGCTTTATTATATGAAATCATCCCCCACACACACACTCCTCATTTATTAGTGTAATACATATGAGTACATTTGTATAATTTTGCATAATGGAAAAATGTACTTCCTATTCTATGTGCAAGTTATACTCACAGAATTTTTCTTGGCTCTGCTTAGTATGTCCCTCAGAGCCACTGCTTTCAGTATCTACAGGAGAACTACATCTGGGACCTGATTCGGAACTGTGGAAAGAGAAGGCAGCCTATGTATGACAGCTTTTCACCAGTGCTTCCCTCCCCCAAGACAAAAGAGGTCAAGACTAAAGTCTTACTGTACTTCAAACCCTAAATAAAATGCATTAAAACTAAACTAAAATATAAAACTAAAATATAAATCATTTATCTTTACTTGCAATAAGTATAATCATCTGATTATCTTATCTGATCTGAAGTGTGCTTATTTTTCAAGGCAGTCTCCAACTGTTCCCCAATTACATATATACAATAAAATTCAAACAAACCTAGACTGCTTTTACACAGCCCACATACTTATTATACTGAAAAAATTCCAAATCAGTCATGTAAAACAAAAAAAATTAAAAAAACAGTTTAAAGGTTAAACTTAAAGCCAACACACAGCAAGACTAATACAATTCACTGTTCAGCGCAATCTACATAAGGTAATAAATAAAAAAAAAATACCTACCAACAGAATGGCTGAAAGTCTGTAAATTTGGCCCAGCCCTTCTCCTCAGGTGTGGATGACTCTGGAACTGGCACATCCCACACACTGGAACCAACATCCAAAGCTACACATGGAGCTGGAGGCTTGGAGTTCACTGGTTCAAACACTGCAGTCCAGCCACTCTCTAACAATACAAAGAAAAGTGATTTGGGTTTAATTTGATCTATGTTTTTTTCATTTCTAAACAAAAATATAAATTTTTCTGTTTTTCCTCAACCATCACCTTCCGAAGAGCCACTATCTCTCTGTGTGGGAGAAGTGCTGCTGATTGGACTGAGCCTGAGAGTCGGAGGGTTTTCCATATTATGACTTTCCTCCTCTTCATCATCAGATGCTGGGCTTTCCACTGGTTTCCCATTCTCCAAGTCACTGTGAGAGGAGTCCTCAGAAGACTGTGATACACCAAATCTGCAAGTCAGAATACAAAAGACAATGCTAAGATGGAAAAATAAGCATCATATTTAAAGTGTCTCAAGATATTGTCTGGTGTTTTACATTGCAGCTCTTCAGTGAGTTCCCAATATGTTAGATGCTTCAGTCAAGATTAAGTAGAACTTTCATTTTCATGTTATTAGAAAACCAGCAGTTTCTCATAAAAAGGACTCATTAGCCAGCAGTAGGAAGTCTTTCCAGGTTTGCTGCATTCTCACTGCTACTTCAGACCCATTTCTTCCTCTACAGAAAGGGACCATGTTGTCCACCACAAAAACAACTTTTAAAAAGTCCTAGACACTCCAGAGATACTGCATCAAGTTATGAAGTAAGGCTCCAAGTATGTTGTCCTAGGCTGGCTTCAACAATACCCTTCTGAGCACTTGTGAAATCAAGAACAAAGTACTAGACTTAAAATACATTCCAGAAATTTAAATATTTGTCTTTAGATATTAGTTATTCTGTTCCAGTTCAGTTCCTATTTTCCCCATGTTCTATGTATGCCTACTAGAACATGTAATGATGTGCACATCAAGTATCCAAATGTATATAGCAATACATAAAATAATGCCTTAAGACCCAATATACCATCAGTAAATGCATCTGAGCCTAGCCCAAACAAAATATCCTCCCAACTTATGAAGATTGCATAAACAGAAGCCATGCAATCAAAAAAGGTAACAATGCATAGACTGACTATAAAGGTCTGGTCATTCAGGTATGTCATTACTTTAGTTTCAGTACCTTCATTAGTGCAGTTACATTCTTACCATACCTTCCCCCACCCACTTTTCCAAGAGGCAGGACTAACACACCTCCTTTTACTGAAATCACTATGTGTGTGTTACATGCTGCAGTATGGCAGCAGTGTGAAATATTGTCATTGTTCTGTATCAGGGTACTCTGGTCCATGTTTCCCCTGAAGAATTCCTATTTGCTAGAGATCCTAGCTGATTACATTGCAGCTGGGATGCCTTAGCTGAGGATTGGGCTGTGTGTGTTCAGCAGCCAATAAGGATGTGGCTCTCCTCTTAAATAGTTGTCAGCTGATTAGCCTTCTTGCCGGTCATAGTTTCTAGCATTCCTGTTCCTGCTCCTGTTGTGATATCGGTTCTTAACCTGTGATTGAGTGTTTCCTCTCCGTCTTGTTTATTGTACCCATATTCCTGTACCTCTGCCTCCTGCATGTGGGAACTTAGTAAGTGTCCCTGTTTGTTTGGTCTGTCTGCTTTTTTAGTGTTTTTCGCTTTACCACTGCACTGCTCTGTTATTATGCTAACTCCAATTGAACTCCAGTCCTGTGCTGCTTAATACCTGTGCTTTACCATCTGCACTGCTCTGTTACTGTGTTACTTAGTTTGCACTCCAGTCCGAAACTGGTCAATTACTTATCTCTGTTCCTGGCGTATATCGCTTCTATCCTCCACTCTTGCTCTGGTACTTACCTGTATCTGGTTCTCAGCTCTCCTAGTGGTACATCATCTCTGGACATTGTACTGCGGTACTGGTTACCACCTACTGGGGTCCACAACCTACTGGGGTGTCCTGCAGCCCAGACTATCCCCACCATCAGGGGCTCTAGCAGAGGCCCCAGTTAGACTCCATGCACCGGGAAGTGGGACACCGGTATTGTAACAGCGTGGTCATTAAAGATCGCACATAGTGAATTTACATACGTAAGTGGTATGAAGTAGATTGCATAAATATTTGAGAAATGTGCACGTAAGAAGCCAGAGCTTCTTAATTCTGAAGCAGAGCCACAGAGTATATTGTGGGTTTATTATGTTTTCGGTTATTCTGTAGTATATAGGGAAAGTATACACCCAATTTAATATAGCAAAGCACAGAGTTTACAACAGAGTGAAGGTGACACCAAACCTATTTACAAACATTGGCCCAGATCCGGACCCTCGCACACTTTACATGCGTGCGGGAGTCCGTAGTTACGCTCTTGTAGCGGGCAGTGCACGCCCCCTGCATTCCCCGCTGTCGGTAGTAAATACTGTGGCTGTATGGCTGCAGACGTAGTTGTAACGGGGCTTCTCCGCCCCGACCCCTCATTTAAATGGCTATTCCCACCTGTATGGGAGGGATATGGCCATAGTAAATGAAGGGTCAGCCCCTTCTGCGTAAATACAGACATACGTAACTTAGTTATGGACATCAGTACTTACGCTGTCGGAACATCTGGCACACGCATGTGTAGATGATCCGACACGATGGACTTAAGCAAATGAGTTCCCTGCTGGACATAGGTCCATTATGGGCCATTATGTTTTAAAACAAAGGCTGTACAACAATTCAATTTAATATATAGAATTTAAATCATTGTGCAAGTACATAGCTGATATTCTGAATTCAATTATATTACAACTGGAATAGCTGCTGACTGACTCAACCAAAATTCGGGACAACCAGCTCTTCATATCAACGATTCTAATCAAATCATCAAACAATTTAGATGATTATTTTAAGAAAAAAAAGAATATCAGAGTGCAGAGCTAATTTAAAGCTTTAGGACATTTTTTATTGTCAGAGGTACTAATTATGAAGTGAAAGAATTATTTCAGTACTATATACCTTTATAAACACTATTAAAAATTCATCATGACAGCAATGCACACATGTTCAGTGCTACCAGTGTGTACTTTGTATCATAAGAAGCAATGATTATACCACTATAATATGGCACATATGGAACATACATTATAAAACCCTGCAAAACACTAACATTACACTTAACAATAAAGGTCAAACATGTTATTTCAATGTGCTACTAGATTCACGCTTACAAGACAGACTCTTCATGTGCCCCTTTTTGCAAGATGTGTTTAGGCAGAGAAATTATATTTAGGATTTGCCCACACTTTGCAATAATGTGAAGTAAATAAAACCACTTAAGTAATAATACAACACAAGATTGTTAAATGTTGTAAAAAATGTATATACACAAATATAAAATATAGGCAACAATGGGTAGATTTAAAATATTTACTATAACAAAAGAGGACTACCTGTTTTCTGCCATTTTCTTCTCAGAGAGTGGAGGAGCAATATGCAATGTGTAAACACAATGTATATGTAAATAAACCTCCATTTCTCCTGAAAGTGACACAATAGGAGACAAGTTATAAGCAGGCTATTCAAATATTCCCCTGCTTATAATACAAACATTTTCATAATGAAAACTAAAGTGATGAAATCAGGGACACTGGAGGTCCCACAAAGCAACCAGATGGAGGTGGGAAAGGTCAGAAAATTCTTCATGCTCAATGTCAAAAACAAGGCAGACCTACGATATAATATGCCTATATAAACAGGAAATAACATAAAAGGAAGAAAAATGTAATTGTATGCAGAAAACAGGAGAATGAGCCTAATAGTAACTGAAATAACAATTTCTATTAAATCATTGGTATGACTAATAAAAACTGCCTTGCCCTAAGTAACTTATTAATCTATCCTGTGCAAGCGAACTCTGATAATTAGGAGGAAATAACAAATATTGTCAAATGGTGGGATCGGTGAAGTACTTCTTTAGTTTCAGATTTTAAAAGGTAGTGTTCAGTAGTGTGGAATGCTTTTACGCATCAGATGGCCAAACTAAATACTTCCCAACCCCATGGTTGCACTTGGCAACAACAGTAAAGCAGACAGAAATTAGTACAAGAGTGTAGGCCCCTATTTCCTCTATGGCATTTTAAAATGCCAGCTTGCAGAAGGACACCACCAGATATGACATTTGTAAACATCAATATTTATCAAGTGGTTAACATAGATTTCCAATGAAAATTATAATAATGAAAAGGACTAACATTAAATCTTAATAAAAACTAATTCATGGCAAATCTAATGCAGTACAAGATCTTATTCCCCTGCATAGAAACAGCACAAATGCTAAAGCTCTTCTCTTATCTACAGCCCTTTAAAGTCTCCTAAGATCCTATAAGCAGCTTTTGTTGTAATTCTCTATGCCCACATTCCTGGGCTTAACATGTTCTCATGTGTTTCATTTTCTATACATTTACTTACATAAACTCCCACATAATCTAATAATGCAGATGGACAGTGGAAATTTGAGACTGCATGTGCGCTCCTTCTTACCGAGTTCTAGACTTAACTTGTGTGCCATAACCAATCTCTTTTTCCTCCCAAATATCCTCCTCTTCATCATCAAACTGTTGAATACGCTCATTACAGCAGGCTTCAAATAGGGCAGCATTTGGCTGAAATAAGAAACAGTGTATTTCAGTGTAGAATTATAAGATATATACTAAATTAATAAAGTAGTGTAAAGATTAGATTAGATTTTTTTTGTGTACATTTTGGTATAGTTGACAGTGTAGAATTATGTGTGGATTTTAATTTATATTTTTTATTTACCGAAATTGAGCAACATGAAAATGTGCTGAATTAAACTGAGCAACACCTTCCCCCCGTTAAAACTTCTGATCTCTGCCTTGGGTATTAAGGGTGCAATATCTACTATATATGGTCATCTCCACACATCTGCCTATGCATCCAAATTAGATCCGCTTAAAGTTCAATGGGAGTCAGATGTGGGTGCTATCGATGAAGAGGACTGGTAAGATGTAATTGGTCCTCTCAAAGTCCTTGCGTGGTGTACAATCCATCTCAAAAAGGTTTCTTCCAAAATTTTATTATAACTATGTTAATTTACTAATATGGAGCTTTCATGATGTTTATATTGCTGTAGTGATAGACCTGACTATTCCACATGTGTAACGTATAAGGTATGAGAGCACTCACTGCTTCTTATTGTCCTCATACCAAGGATTTGAGTAATGGACTGAGCATCATATTGTGTACTGCATTAGAAAGATATTGTTTATTGTTATTTTTATGTTGTGTATTTGTATGTTTTCTAGAAACTTCACATTAAACTTCAATAAAAACTACTGAATAAAAAAAACAGTTAACTGCTTTGTAAGTTAATTACATATTAGCTATAACTTAAGATATGTATTTGATTTTTACTTACATTTTCATCTTCTGCTTCAATATTAAAATTAATCTCTGTAATGCGGTCAAAAGGAGCACTAAAATATAGAGAATTATGATTACACATTTAAACTGGAGCCACTGCATGCCATAAAACTATAAACAATTCATATTCATTTGAAACTAAAAACTAAAATATAGATAGTATCTGCCACAATAAGTTCTAAGCGTTTTGCCCTTTATTGATAAATCAAGCAAAATGTATAAAAAATAAATAAATAAAAAGGTTAAACAAACAGGTTAAATAAATATACAGTCCAGGCACCTATAATTGGATACACAGAGATATTCAGGAGCTAAGTTTAGCTAAGTGGGCCCATTGTGTGCTAAAACCAGATCATTCTGCATCCACAATAAAGGGCAGACAAAGCAACACACTTGTTATTCTGTAGGTGAACTGGTAAAGGGTAACCATGTTTTCATAATACCCAACCAACATGGATTTTGAATATAAAAAAATATATATACAAACAATGTAATGCAACTGTTTGTAAATTGTGCCTCAATCACCAAACTGACAATCCAAAATTGCAGTTTATGAACAAGGCAAAAAAACTTTAATTAGGAATACACAGAATCAAGAAATCAGCAGCTCAGGTTAACGGACAGTGATAATAATGGTGAAACTAGTGTAAAGAATGAATTACTTGATGTTGTCCTCCTGATCAGCAAATTCCTCATCGTTAAATCCAAACTGATCAACAAAGTTAGAAGTCATCTGCCGAACCTGGTAGTCAGAGAAAGCCTAAAAAGTCAGAAAACAGGGAATCAAATAAACAGCCATATTAACCTGTAAAAGTAAGGCTTACAACAAAGTAAATTGAAGATAACATTCCATATTATATAAAGCTTACTTCTGATATACTCAACCACTATATATTGCTCCCTTTTACATACAGTCATATAAACAGACACACACAAATAGCAAGTTAAACAGAAACCTCAAACGCTTACTTGCTGTACTGATAACTCATTTGGAAAAGTGCTGTCAATGTCATCATCTTCACTGGAAGAGCGCAGGTGGTGTGTGTGGACCTAAGGAAAGCATCAGGATACATTAAACATAGTGACAGTAAAAAATGTTCTAAAAGGTAGTAGTCCAGAATATAAAAGTAGTCTTATTAGTATTAGTGTAAAAAGTAAGGCTGAGAATAAAATATTGAAATACACAAGCTGAACGTGAGAGCTAAGGATTTGAACACTGAACATATGAAGAAGATGCACAAATAAATCATTACCAAGTCCACAGTATTTTTGCGGTTAGTTTCAGTCAAGGTTTCCTCAACAAATGTCTCCCACCTCCCTCTGCAGTCCTCTGGCAGCCCTTTAAAAAAGAAAAACAAAAAGCTTATTTATAGGGAAATACACAAAACATATTGTAACATTGCATTCTTTAAATATACATGGAGACCTTAAAAAAGTACTAGGCAACAAACATGTTCTAAGATGAATATACTATCTGGTATAATACTTTCACTTTTTTTTTGTTTTTACATGCTATTGAGATTTTTTTTATAGACACATAAAAAAAAATCACTATCCTGTATGCCCTGGGTTACCGGGAAAGCATGTTTATTGACATAAATGAGAACAAATGGTGTAGCTACCTAATAAGGACATGACATAGTATCAAGAGATCAACTGAAAATATGGAGAATTTTCTATTTTTCATGATGAAAACATGAACAGTACTTATATGAATGTAACAAAATGTTTTTATTCATTATGTTAAGTGATGATACATATTGACATTGACAATCTGTATTAATGCAATGCTTGAAATAAATAAATAAATAAATAAAAAATCGCTATCCAGCACAGGGAGGAGGCCCTTCTCATAAGAGCTAATATGCTAAGTGGGAGGGGGTGAACAAACAGGAGAAACAAGGATGAAGATAGGGAGGGCAGGTAAGCTTAGGTGGAGGAAGGGTAGGGTAGCCTGAAGAAGGGGATTTTGAGGGAGCGTATGAAGGATTGGAGGGTTCTGGATTGCCTGATCGGTTGTGGTAGGTTGTTTCAGTGCAGAGGGGAAGCCCAGGAGAAGTCCTAGATGCAGGAGTGAAAGGTAGTTATCAGGTTGGAGTGGAGTCATCAGCAGGATGGAGGGGTGAGGCGGGAGTGTGGATGGAGATAAGGGAGGAGAGGTAGGGAGCAGTGGAGGAGAGAACCTTTTAAGTTGTAATGAAAAGCTTGAAGAGAATTCTGAAAGGGACATGAAGCAACTTTAAAGACAAACAAACAAACTTTCCAACTGCCACAGGTGTGAAGCTACACTAATACCCCTTTCATATCGCAGCCCCGGCAATATCCCGGGTTCAGACCCAGGATATTGGCGGTGCAGCAGAGGATCCCAGGGTCACAGACCCCGTGTCACACTGCAGGGCAGACATGGGAAATTCAGAGACCCGGGTCTGCCCTGTCGTCATTGCACAGCGTAATTTGTTTACCGTTGCTCTGGCAACACTTGTTGCCAGAACAATAGTAAAAAAAATGACACCAATAAAGTGCGTTAAGTGCTACCCGGGTTGAAAAACCCAGGTAGCACATTTCACGCTGCACCCCTACCCATGAATAACCATTCTTTTTACCCGGGTTGAATTCGCAGGTCTTCTGACACGGGTCCACCGGAAGTGCACCTTTCACATCTCCACCAAATACCCGGGATTTTGCCGAGACCCGGGTTTTTGGCGAAAATCCCGGGTATTTCGTGGTGATGTGAAAGGAGTATTAGAGACTAGTTAAAGGTTAGAATATGAGAAATCCGGTCTGGACGTGGTAGGAGGTCATGTGGGCCATTCTTCCAGTGAACTATGGTTCCAATATCTATACACGTATCACTCAATGGAACTAAACACATTAAGGATGTCTGACTGTAAAGGGGGTTCCAAACGTTGATGAAAAGTAAAAAATGAACATATTTAAAGGTCTTATAAATGGACTCACTTGTGAGCATGTAATTTTAGTTAACATGTATAAACATTAAAACATTTTCAGTAAACTAGACTATGTCAGACAAAGAAATATACGGTTATAGGACGTTTTAATCCACCGGCTTTGCTCCCTTTTCAGAAGGGACTATTTCAGCCTTTTTACAATGGACAGTGTTTGCAGGTTTACTCTTAAGCTGCACAAAATAATGGAAAAATAAAAATATTTTACGCAACGACTGCAGACACAAAGAATAACAGAATAGTAACGGCTTAATAGTATAGGAGAAACACAGGTGAAGAGCATTACCTCTAATAAAGTCACTGATCTGTACTTGCATAGGACCCTTCTCCATATTTTGTACAACTGCATTGGCAATGCGTGTTAAGTGACCCATGTTCCCTCGCCTCATTCCTCCTTCAGCCCTGAAAAAGTACAAGAGTTATAATGCAGGCAAAGCACACACTTATACATACATACATACATACATACATAACATACCCACAAACACATGATCATGGATATCCAAATAAAAAAAAAAACCCCTGTCAACCTCTCGCACACCAGGTGTTGTGTAATTAAAACTACTGCCATGTTCTTCTTATGCTGTTGGAGCATTATGGGACTTGTAGTGCCAGAATACCTAGAGTTATTGCCTAGACTTGCTGTGGTAAAATGATTTTACAAGCATCAAGATAACTTTTATTTTATTTTATCTGTCAGCAATTGCGTTACCTCCTTCATGTGTCTGCGGCTGTGAGGAGAGCTTATGGAGGGATTTATAAGTGACAGGAGGTTGTGAGGAAAGTTTGTAGAGGCATATATAGCCAACACGAGCCTGTGAGTCTTTAATGGTGAGAGGGGACATGTTACTATCCTTTTTACATATGTTACCAAATGTCTGCCTTCTATGCAGCTCTCTATTATTGCAATATTTCAGGGGTTTTTATGGTATACCTTTCATAACAATATTTGAATATGTTTTACAATAATTTTTATACAGGGTTACCAGAAACAATAATAAAAAAAAAACCCCCACTGAGAAAGGCTGATCTGAAGTGTAGTAAATGGAAAAAAAATTGAATATGTGGATCAATGCACCAGTGTTCAGGAAGTATTATTGCACTATGTAAGATGTGACGGATAGAAGAGATTGTGTTAGTACACTTATACATAACACTGCTTATGATGGCTCTCTAAACTCAGAAACAGAATGGCATTATAATTTACGCACACCTTTGCATAATACTCACTGAATCTTATCATTTGCTTCCCAAGCATCCAATATTCTTTGTACCAAGTAGCACTCCTGAAAAAGCTGAAACAGATAGCATATTAAAGTCACTAATGTTTGAATTATTTTTGTTAGTTTTTTAAAGCATACACATTTTCTATGCACAATATATAACTATCTATCTTTCTGAAATTGTGGCAAATGTTTTGAACACTTGCTATACAAGTATTTAAAGACTTTCAAAACAAGCCCAGTATTTCACATAGCATCCTAGGCTCAAAGTTAAATATGTTATGGTTGAATCAATGAAAAATAAAAATGGCTGTCATCTATTAGATACAGCATTCAGACTCACATGGGTGACCATGAGTTCCTCCTGATCAGGTACAGACATTTCCACATTTTCTGTGTTCCCATTAAGTGCCTCCTCCTTTGTTTTGTCTTCTATAGCTAATCCATGCTTTTCATCTTGTAGTGAGCGGGAGAGGATTGTTACTATACACAACTCAACTTGGATGTGAAGAAAGTTGTTCCAAGTATATCGGAAAAATAGGTCCTGTGGAAGCAGAGACACAGTCATTATAACATCTATTTCCACTATAATGTTATGATTCTGATGAAAATTCTGCCATTTTTTCTATTTTAAAGGTGAATTCATGGTAAAAATGCACACAATAAAACATCACTTACCACCCCTTAACAAAATGGTCTTGCTCCATTACTAGAGATCAACAATGATCCTTGGTACAATAGTTGTATTAAGTAAATCCATAATAAAAAGTTACTGAGATCAATAAATTTGTACAATAAACATTATAAAACAATAGAAGAAATTTGTGATCTAAAGAAAACAATAAAACCATTGCATACAGTAAAGCAACAAAAAAAAGTTAAGCATTTTCATACATGCTCAGAACATTTATTACTGGTATGACTACCAATTAAAACACACTGACAGAATAGTTGTTTGATAAAAGGTTCCTCAAGGGCAGGAGTTCTCAGCAACAGTCCTCAGGGACCACTAACAGTTGTTTTCAAAATCTCTTCACAAGTGATATAAAGCTTACCGTTTGTGGATCTTTGCACGTGTCAATCAGTAATAAACACACCAGTGCTCCAGCAAAGATATGTGGAAAACATGCACTGTTGGTGGTCCCTGACCACTGTGATTGAGAACCCCTGCTCCAGGGCACACTTCACATTCACCAATAGTTTTTCAAAACATTTTAAGATAATCAGCAGATATACTACACCCCTTTTTCATTCATCTTACAAACCAAGAAGATCCAATCCTCAGCTTGGAACTGTGACGGACCATTCATAATGGAGCTATACAAGTTTTTGTTTTCATTTTTCTTCATGATGCACTTAACTACATATTTCTAGAATGTTTATAGCACCCAGGGAACCACATAAGTGCTTCCAGAAAGACAATCGTGAATGCTTTTAAATAGATAAAGCCCAGTCAATAATAAGGATTGTGCAATCACATTAGCACCAAGGACTGGTTCCAGAATTAAGAAGAAGCTTGAAATTGAGAGGAATTTAGACTTGGGATAAGAAACATCACCTCTCAACGCTAATACTGTTTGCAACAGATGAAATATGACTCCCCTGCAATCAACATGGTTTAGGAGTAACTTTTCTCTCTTAATTTCAAGCTCCTTCTTAAGTCTGGATCCAGGCCCAAGAGAGGAGAAACACAAACTTAATAGCCTGAGAAAACAACTAAATCAAGGGATGTGGCTAGATGCTGTGTAACATTGTTTAAGGTTCTAAAGTTTAAACACAAAATATCATATCAAGTGAGATTTTATTGCTTAGACCTTATTCGATAGTACAAACCTAACAAAGCTGTATGTCAAAAAAGGCTAGAGCAAGACCACAATACAAGAACAATTCTCCATATATGGTTCCCTCATTTTACCAACCCTGTTCTGTACCAATGCTTGGAAAAGTTTACTCCATATCTATGTATGTTTTTGCAGCAGAAAATCACCAGTCCTTTTAAGAAGTGCTTACAAGTAGGAGATCCATTGTATGAAGTCTGCAAAGCTCCTGGTTAATACTGGGAGTATTGGCTTGCAGTAAAGCAGCAATGAGACGTGTAGTATGGAGTCGGGCATTTCCCAATGGTTCTTCCAAAACACCAATAGTGGTGAGAATGGATTCTTTCTGAAGTGAAAAGAGTAAATACCTACTATAACACTGAAAATATCACATCACATCACATCACAAGATGCACTTGAGCTTTAAAAGCAACTATAAACTAAAATGGCCATTTTTATAATTAGTGTCACAAATCAGAAAGACGATGAGCATGATATCATAAGATATTAGCAGGATACCACAAGAATATTCATGTCTAATGAACTGCTGCCAAGCAGTAACTGTATTATATATTATCTTCATCATCAATTTTCACGAAATTAAGAAAAATTATCAACTTATTTAGCAATAAAGGCCATATTTACTTTAAAGCTATATTATTTCAAACAATAAGAGGATTGGGGGTTCCATTGGGGGAACCTGCTAGACAATGGGGTGCAGTAGTTGGTCCTGGGTCTCAAATCACTTTAAGCACTAAAGTGTTAAACTGGATACTCCTCCCTACTATGTCCCTCTTTTAGGGACAAGACCTAGTTTGTTTTAACAATAAGCCCAAGGAGATGGCATAACTAGTAAAACCTGAAACTTGTTCTAAGTAATAATCAAAAACCTTTTGTGGCAATGGTGGGAACGCAGTGTCCCCCAATGTACTCAGGGAAACGGATTTAACGGCGAGTAATAAAAAATCCTCTTTTCTCTGACATCCATTTGGGGACACTGCTAGACAATGGGGACATACCAAAGCTGCCCCTAAGGGAGGGAATATCTGCAACAGCTGTGCGTAAGACCTTGTGTCCGAAACGGGCATCCTATGATGCAAAACCCTATAATTTATAAAATGTTAGTAAATGTGTGGACAGAAGACCACGTCGCGGCCCTGCACAACTGTTCAGCTGTGGCACCATGGCGTGCGGCCCACAAAGCTCCAACTGCTCTAATGGAGTGAGCCCTTAGGCCCGCTGGCACAGGCTTGTCTAACAGTACGTAAGCCTGTCTAATTGTAGCCGTAATGTGCCATGATATTGAAGTTTAGAAGCTGGTCAACCTCTTTTCTGTGCATCGTACAGAACAAAGAGGTCCGACATCTTACGAACATAACTGGTACGTTTCACATAAAGCACTCAGACCACATCCACCAAATGCAAGGAGGTGTCCAATGACAGATTGCGGAAGCATAATCTCGTAAAAGAAGGCTTCGTGCCCTGTCTGCATGGAAAATCAAAAAGGGGGGGGGGACACAGCACAGCCCCTAGGGGGGGGGGAGAATACAGCACAAAGCCCCCGATTCTGAGACACATTTCATAGAGGAAATGGCCAGTAAGAAAACTACCTTCCAGGTGAGATATCTAAGATCCGAGGACTCTAATGGATCAAAATGCTCTTTGGTAACCTGTAACACCAGATTTCGATCCCATGGTTCAATGGGGTGAACAAAATGGGGCTGGACATGTAAGACTCTCTGCCAAAAAGTCTCTTTGTCCTATAAACCAAACAATCTTCACTGGAAAAAGACAAAGTGCAAAAACCTGGATCTTTAGTGATGCTAAATGCAAACACTTTTCTAGCTCCGCCTGGAGAAAAGAAAGAAGGCGCGAGCTATTAAACCTGGATGTGGGAACCATCTGTGGATCCCACCACTGTATAGAAGCCTTCCACACTCTGTAGTAATTTGTTAAAAAGGAAGATTTTCTAGCCCTAATCATAGGTCCAGGGGATTCTCTTTGGAGGTTACTAGAACTAAGAATTAGGGACTCAGTAGCCACGCAGTCAAAGCCAGCTGACTTAAATTATGGCAAAGAAGAGGACATTGAGGGAAAAATATCTGAGTACCACACCCAGCATGGCCAGTCCAGGTGCCATGAGTATGGCAGCTACCTTCTCTTTTTCAATTTCTTGAGGACTCTTGGTTACATGGGCAGGAAGGGAACATGTACACTAGTCGAAACTGCCACAGAAATGACATGGCATCAGTAAATCATGCAGCGGGGTCCCTGGATTTTGTGCAGAACAGAGGAACCTTGAAGTTCCGACAAGATGCCATGAGGTCTATCTAGAATGTTGAATACCTCCTTTTGAAGCGACCACTCCCCCGCCTGTACTCTGTGACGACTGAGATAATCAGTGTCCCAAATGTAGACGAAATCGGAATGAAGATGGCCAAAACCACTGGAACGTGGTGCTCTGTCCAAGCCATGATGTGAGAGGTCTCTCTCATGGCCATGGCACTGTGAGTTCATCCCTGATGATTGAGGTATGCCACTATCGTCACATCTGACTGGATTCTAAAGGGCTTGTTGAACAGCAGACTTCCGGACTGAACTAGAACCCTATTCACTGCTTGAAGTTCTAACGTGTTGGTGGGCAGGCATACTTCTTGGGGAGCCCAGAATCCCTGGAACCTGTGATCTTTGATGATTGCACCAAAACCTGGAAAGACTTGCATCCATGGTTACCAGGGCCCATTCCCAAGACTGTAGGTACCAACCCTTGGCAAGGTGTAACCGGAGTAGTCGCTAGTTGATTGTTGGGTTGCCTGCAACAAACTGATAAACAGTCTGTCTAGGTTAAGGGGAGACCTGGACCACTTGCGCAGGTCCACTGGAAAGTCTTTGAATGAAATTGAAGGTATGGAACGGCTTTGAAGACTGAAACCATGGTTCCCAAAAACTTCATACAGTGTAAAAGAGACACCTGCCTTTTTCCTAGAATAGCTCTGGTTAAGTTGAGAATTGCAGAGATCTGATGTCTGGTGTAGAAGACCCAGAAACCACATTCACTGAACGGGAATTAATGATGATTTTGGAAGGTTGAGGATCCAACCATGTGCTTCCAGGAAACTTAAGCTTAGTCTTAAGTGGCTGAGAAGAATGGAATGGGAAAGAGCTTTCAAAAGGGAATTGTCCAGTAAGGGATGATGGCCACCCCTCAGGTGCAGAGAAGACCGGCCATTATTTTGGTGAACACCCTTGGGGCTGTAGCTAGGCCAAAGGGAAAAGCCCTGAACTGGTAATGGTCCCTGTCGATTGCAAACCACAATAGACGTTTATGTCCTTCCCATATAGGAACATGGAGATACGCGTCCTTTATATCTAATGACGCTAGAAATTTCCATTGATCCATGCTCGCAATTACCGACCTTAGAGACTCTATTTTGAAAGGATGGCACTTTTATTCGCTTGTTTAAAGTCTTTGGGCTGGATCCAGACCTTGTTAAGTGCATGAACTTAGTTACAACTGGGATAAACCATGTTGATTGCAGGGGGAGCCAAGTTAATTGTATTCTTTGCATGCAGGGATATATCTTTGAATTGCTTACTGCACACAGATACTGACCAGCGTTACTATCACACTGTTATTTAGACTTGTGATAGGAAACATCACCTCTCAACTCTAATACTGTTTGCAACAGATGAAATATGACTCCCCTGCAATCAACATGGTTTAGCCCAGGAGTAACTAATGCACTTAACTTACTTAA
>WWET01001079.1:71525-89014 GCA_011038615.1 Limnodynastes dumerilii | reverse complement strand
TTGCTATGGGCAAACTCTCCACTCTTTCAAAACCCACAGCTTAGTAAATCTGGACCCTAGAGTGTCACAGGTTAGCCATCACTGGCATAGGGCTTCCTTAAGTAACCTTCTTAAGAAGGAAAACATGAACAGTGATCTATTCCCCACGCCCTCCCCGGCTAATATAAATCCCTCCCCCACCCACTCTTCTTATAAAAGGACAGAGGTTGCCGTGGCACGCCTCTTCCGTCATAAATATCTGTGCAGTCTTTAAAGACCGCACATACTCAATCCACATACCGAAATGGTACACAGATTGCATAAATGACCAACTACGCTTGCGTAATTTCTTAAAAAAACAAACAAACATTCTTAAGAAACTGGAGTTTAAGCTTTAATATGGCACAATATTAAAATCAATAATTATTTATGTCTGTAGCAGTGTCAAACTGAATAATGATGGGCCGGATCCAGAAATACGTTCCTCTTCCATAGACGGACGTAATTCAATAAACAATAGCTACTGCGCATGCGTAGTAGCTATTGTACGTAATATGCGTATCGTTTCGATACGTAGATTGGGGATATGCGGTCTAAAAGACCGCATATACACAATCTACATATTGAAACGACCTGGACCTACCCCGATATGCACATATACGTATTTTGTAACATGAAAAGGCAAATCTTACCTTGTGAAGCAACGGATTTGGTCTCAAAGCAGATACCGTAGATGACCATGCACATACATTTGGGCTGTAGCCACAGGTGACAATACCAGGACAGTATTGCACAGGGAGACAGATTTCCTAAATGCAATGTAATAAAATATTGTTTAGACAAGAATAATAAAGGGAGGATTCAGAAAGATTCAAACAAAAAATTATGTGAGAAAGACAACAATTTTAAAAGAAAAATATTGTTAAAGCTGCACATGTGCAATCTGGTACTAGAACTAGAAGAGGGTTGTTAAAAGTAAAAATAGTGAGCGGTCATGTTAGCAGTATATGACTTGTAAAACAACTGGATCTCACCCATAAATCAGTTTAATTAGCAAATGAGTTGTAAATTCCCTCAATAATCAGGTGACCAGGAACAGCATAAGATTAAATAGGCCAATAATACACCACAACATAAATTCTGAGGTGACAAATAATTGTTTTCCCTGGAATCAACCTATTCTGCAATATCTAGTGAGAAAAAGAAGGTAATATACAGAGGGAAAGGAAAATTAATTATGTATCACCTTCCTCTCTAATTACATGCAGTGATCAATTACACCAATTATACAAGGCCCATTTTATATAATATAACTGATCCATAAAATACAAAGGGCCAGATTTACTAAACTGCAAAAAAGGAAAAGTAGAGATTCAAGCTCTAACTTTCCAATTACATACTAGAAAATTTCAACTAGAATCTGATAGGTTGCTATGGGCAACATTCTCACTTTTACTTTCCCTTAGTTTAGCCCCAGATTTCTTAAAAAACATCAAAGTAAACCAGTTGCAGTCCCAGCTTAGATTTCCAAAAAAGGGACATCTGAAAGTTCCTTTACGGATGTCCCTATTTCGAATACCGCCCACTTTATCATTTTTTTTCAGAATGGGTGAGTATGCCGATTGGAATACTTACCCCATTCTGATTTGGAAACACTGCCGCAGCCAATATCCCGCCTCCACCGCAGGGAAAGGTGAGTAACCTCTCCAGGGTGCGGGGAAGGGAGGGTTAGGGTCAGGCTGTGGGAGATGGTGGGTTAGGGTCAGACTGCGGGAGATGGTGGGTTAGGGTTAGGGTAATGAGAGGTGGGGGTTAGAATTAGGGGAAGGGATGGGGTACTATTTTCTCTTCCCTTTTGGAGGACCGAAAGTCGGTGCTCTGTGGATCGATTGCTATATAGTTATTCAATTTATAGAAGGTAATATGGAGCAGGTGCTGTAAGGTATGGGGAATTTAAACAAATACCAAAAAAGAGACACCCCAGGGCCTCTTGCAATTAAACAGCAACAAACCATAAACATTCTATCTTTAAAATAAAAGTCAGAGGACCCGATTTAATAACTAAAAAATCCTTTGCCGGCGTATTTTCAACGCATTTTTTTTAAAATTTACCGGCGTTATTTTTTTTTTTGCAATTCAATTCTTTTTTGCGTTAAAAATACGCCGTTTTGCTAGCAGGAAGTGCCGGGCGCTACTGAGGCTATTACCCAGTGCCTGAAGTATCATGAGAATGTGATTTCAGGCACTGGATAATAGTCTCTCACTAGCGCCGGTCACCTCCTGCTAGCAGGAGGTGATTTGCGGCTTTAACAGAGAGATTTTTTTTTCCTCTGGTTATTTTTTTTACCACTGCCTGCTGTTTTAGCGCAGCGGTAAAAAAATAATTGAATAGGCGAATTTTTATCGCTCAATTGCCGGCGAAGGCGTTGCAAACTTTTTGAAAACTTCGCCGGCAACTGAATCGGGCCTAGAGAATTTGTTACAAATTTATAAGCCGCCAGCCACTTATAAGTCTCTGTTTGGTGGTCCTAATTCTAAAACTGTCAGAAGCCCAACTTTGGGTCATATATCATGTATTTTCAAATATATGATAAGCCACCAGAAACGGAAGCCTTGTAAGTGGCAAATGGATGTAATGAATTCTGTGACTTTTATTTTCATATATATATTCCAGAGAAAGGGTGCAGCCGGGAGAATTCCTGTAACTGAGAATCAGAACATTTGTTTAGTGGAAAGCAGAGTTGTGAATGAGGTTGCAGTCTTGTTGATGGATTTGTAGGTTACAAAAGGATTTTATTTCTGTTAAATTCAGACAACCAATGTAGAGATGGACAAAGTGGACCAGCTCTAAGAGCTTTTTGCAAGGAAAATCAGGATTAATGCATGAATGAAAATTTTTGCAGAGTCTTGTGTAAGATATTTGCCTATTCTGGAAAAGTTTTATATATGTATGAGGATTTAGAACAGATCATATGTGAAGAACAAAAGACAAATATGTTTAATATGCTTATAATCCGCATAGAGATTATACTGAAGTCCAAATGACTTTATTATCTGTCCAAGCGAAATGGTATAGATAGAGAAGAGCAATCAACCCAACTCCAACAGAAAAGGTAAGAGCTGGGGAGTTAGTTCAAGAAATGCGAACGCTGAAAGAGCAATTGGATAGGTAGGATGTGAACCAAGAAAGAGTGGTCAGGTTTCTATTAACTGTTTTAATATAACAAAAAAAACCAAAAAAAATTAGGAGCTAGGTTTTACAAAAAAAAAATATTTTACATTGACAATTGTATGTGCGCATTTGTAGCTATAGCGATTATGCGGTCTAATAAATGTTGTGTTTTTTTTAATCCGAGTGCCATTTCCATGCACTTACCTATTTCAATTGCTACCCAACACCGTCCTCTTTATTAACTTACCTTGAATCTTCACACTTTAGTGGTGGCTTTGGTGGAGCAACTCCTATTCATCCCCGCTGCTGAAACTAGAAGAGAAATTCCCAGCAGCGCAACGCTGATTGCCATCAGCACCACGCCCCTAGGAGCTTCATTCACTGCAGATTCAGCAGGCGAGAAAAGGGACAGAGGCAGCTCATCAAAGCTGACAGAAACTATTTGCAGCATGATGCCAACAGTCATCAGTGTCTCACTTCTTCTACTTGCACTATGATTGCTCCTCCACTGTCACTACAGGTACCAGGTCCAAATAATGAGTTACCATGGTGACCTGGCACCCAGTGTTTTTGGAGCCCTGATATATGTTATACATTAGTTTTCAAGCAAAAGGATTACACAACTTTAAATAATTAAATTCAGAAATCACAATATCACAAAATAGGCCAGATTCTATTCCTCGCAATGTTAGCTCATTTGCATTTATTTTGGAAACGATGTTAACTTCGCCATTCTATTGTAAGGGTGTTCTCTATCATTGCACCCAAACCCTTTTCCTTTTCAACTGCTCATCACTTCATGGTGATGTGGGTGTCAATTACAATATTCCCAATGCAAAAAACAAAAAAAAATTATCTATATATCTATCTATCTATCTGTATATGTGTATGTATAGCAAAAGGATTATGCAACTTTAAATAATTAAATTCAGAAATCCCAATATCACAAAATAGGCCAGATTCTATTCCTCGCAATGTTAGCTCATTTGCATTTATTTTGGAAACGATGTTAACTTCGCCATTCTATTGTAAGGGTGTTCTCTATCATTGCACCCAAACCCTTTTCCTTTTCAACTGCTCATCACTTCATGGTGATGTGGGTGTCAATTACAATATTCCCAATGCAAAAAAATTATCTATATATATATCTATCTATCTATATATATATATCTCTATCTATCTATCTATATATATATATTGCTAAGGCATGATAGCGCTTGTAGTTCTCTAAACACCATCATGCCCATGGCTACCATGGCACACTGGCCTGTAGTGCCCCCACAACATAGTATAAAGGGTTGGTCTATTATTATAAATAAAACAAAACCCCTTTTATGCTTACCAAATTGATCTACAAATGTAGCTCCAGTATTCTAAGCTTAATCCAGCCACTGGTCTTTACTGAAAGACCGAAAGACACTGAATGACTTTATTTATAAGATGGGGCTTTATTGACATAGAGCCTCTCACTGGACCGGATCCAGATTTAAAAGCATATTCTGCACTTTAGCTCCCAAAACGGAGGCTAATGTATATAATTTGCAATCCTAACTTACACATGTAAGAAAACAGAACACTCCCATCTGCACTCCTGTTTGTGGAATGGATTTACGAGTCCTGCATTCTACCTTAAGTATTCCGTATACAACTGTGTTGCATCCCCACCAACCATGTATATCTCATGAATTCCACATGGAATGTAGGATCAGGTGACTGAGTTCAGATGCAGAATTATCTAACGTAGATCGCGTCATTCGGTCTGGATCCGGCCCATTATTACTATGTGAAAACAATTAACAGATTGAAAATGAAAGCCTTTTTAAACACCAAGGACCTGATCCAGATCCCCACACACTTTTTGTACGTACAGTGATCTGTCAGTCCACATGGAAGAGGGTAATGAACTCCCCGTCACTCCACACTCTTGTGCGGAGATTATGGGATTCAAGCTGCCATAAGGCAGCCCTAAGTCACACAAGCGGATGAACAGTCCGTCCAACCACTGATACGCCTGCAAATACAATCCGCCCGTGCTGTACAATTTAAATGCTCAAACCCCCCCCCCTACTCACCTTGCAGGGCTGAGGGGAAGCACAGCCCCTTTCTTTGCAATTCCCATTGTAAAACACATGTAACATCTGGAGGGCGCATGCGCCCTTCCCTCCAAACACTCCACTTTGCGTGTGTAAGTGGGGTAACGTTCTGAAATCTGGATCCATCCCCAAGAGCTTAAAACAATAATGCATGATAATAGTTGGGGCTGCAATACAGTTGCGTATAAGACAGCTTTGCTTATCTATTTTCTGATGTTGCCTTGCTGCATTCACATCATATGCTTCTATCAAGTTACAGAAGAGAGGTGGGATAATATCCCACATCATGTGCCCATGAATAAAAATACTACAGAGCACAGAATAGAAGGTGTCCCTAGACTGCAAGAGTATTTTTAGCCATTTGATTGGCACAGTGCAGGCATGACGATTTCAGTCACTTAGTACTTTATTGCAAACTTTTAACCTATGAACAAAATGGTTCACTAACTTGCTAACAGTACATCACATATGCAAATGCAAACTATTAACTAGATTTGAACTTTTTTCTAAAAGACTATCTAATCTCATATTCCTAAAATGGATTATTTAGACATTTATTTTGCTAATAAAAATGCATTGGCATGAGATTCTGTATATTAGACCTCCTTTATGTATATGTAAACATTTATACATATGAATAGGAGTAACGTGAACACAGGATACAGCAGTGAACACAGAATGGCACCTTTATTAAATGAAAATCTCAACACAGAAAGTCCTGCAATACTGGTTTAAGAGTGTTAGACAAAAGAGTGCTTATCTTTAATGATCACATCTTAGATTGTGGTAAAAAAAATATATATGAAAATAAAAAATATATATAGTCTACTTTAATTTGAGGCTGAAGTATTAGAAGGTTTGGAAAGTAAGAGGAATTATTGTAAGTTAACAAGTCAATTAGGGTGTGTAGGTTTCCACCTTGAACAGTCCTTTCTTGAAAGGCTATTTTCTGCCAGGCTACAGCGAAGTGCCTGGGAAATCGACTGCTTCTGCCTCGCTGAAGAGACGCAATCGATGATTCCCAGGAGGAAGAGGCAGCCTGAATGATAAGCATTCCTTCTCCTAATTCTTACCCTAAACCTCCCCTTCATTATGCTAATCCTCCCCTTGCATTACCATAACACTCATCTCCCCGCAGCCTAACGCCAACACTCCCCTCCATGCAGCCTAACCCTAAGACTCCCTTTCCCGCAGCCTGACCCTAAAACTCCTCATAGATTCCTACTTACCTGTCCGGTCAGTGCAGCAGGCTGCGTTTCCGAAAGAATGAAGGGCAAGTATGCCAATTCATAAAGAAAAATGTCAAAATAGCACTATTTGTGAATAGAAACAGACGAAAATTAGCTCTCGGCTGTTTATTTCTAAAATAGCAGTTTCACAGCGGCGACTCCTACAGAGTTGATTAACAGTCTATAGTTTGAAAAAGTTATACTTTTCTGAAATACAATATGAATGTATTAATAGAACCTACATATATGCAGTAACTAGAAGGGAATGAAATATATAGTATTTATATATAGTTTTTAAACATTCCATTCGGAAGACATAGAATTGTATAGGTATTACTAAAATAAATAATTGAATCATTTTCTTGGTAAAATTATAGCTGGATAAACACTAGAGCTTTTTAACGTGAATATACAAACACATGATAAATGAAAGTAAACAGGGAGAGGTATCTAGACACTCTCCAACCTCCCGCTAGGAACAGATGGAGATAAAATGCAAATACTAATGGGAGCTTTTGCCCCCTGCTTATTAATACTGTGTCTAATGATACATTCAAATTTTCACACTAATCTTCCAGTAGCTAAAAATTCACAAAATAAAATTACGATACACGAATGTTTGGAATGATATGTCATGTCATGTCATGCTTTATCGTGCTTGTACATTGCATCGCTTGGATCTTTTTAACCTTGCAGTTTTACCAAACAATGAAATGATATCAGAACATATGGTAAAAAAACAAATTTACAGAACTGCCAGTAAATAGTTTACAGTGTGTATCATAAATCACATGCTCATTGGAACATTCTGTTTATATAAATAATTTTCTTACAATATAAAGAAAAGCAGCCGTGCTAACTGTTCTACCCTAGGGAGAAAAAGTCTGATAAACCGTAAGTAATGTTTCGCTCATGAACAACACATAAAATGTTAATCTCCACATAAACAATTTATTAATCATATAAAACAATGAATTCAAAATATATATACTTAAAATATTCACTATGATCCTGGATACGTAATGAATAAGATAAAGAAAAATATCAATGCATTGAAAAAAGAGGAAATTAGAAAGTCAGAAGACCGTCCGCATATACAGTCTAGAAAATACCAATATAGCCTATGTAGTCCACCGCAAAGGCAGGACACTTGTAACTGATACAATCCTGGACTAACTGTAGATGTACTTTGTCCAAATACATAAAATCCAGCAACCAGATTATCAGAGCAAGACTCTCCTAAAGAGATAAGGAGCACTTCTCACCGGCACAGTGCTAGTGATGTAAGGTCAAATATGGATGTATTAAATCACAGTAATCAATATCATTATGGTGGGTTGCAATAAATCCAGAGTGCTACTCACGATACCATGACTCAAAATTTGCCTCCTGTGATCAAGGATATAACCTCTCTCTTTGGACTGGTTCCTAAAATATGGTTCAAACAAAGTCCTTAATGTGAGGGGCAAAAAACAAATCCTTTAGGACTGGTTCCTATAACAGTTCCGATGTTGTCCCATAAACGATGCCCAATCACTGAGCTGATCAGAGGCGTTCTGCGAGTATGAAATTACACTTCCGGTCCGGCCAAAACAGCAGTGAGTCTCCATGTTTAATAGCAAAGGCTCCAAGGATTAGAAAATCAGAAGTACTGTTGAAATAGCATTGTACTTTGTGTCCAGCTGAATAGACAGTAGATCTTCGTAAAAAAGGACACACAGACTACAGAGGTCAGATAAAACAACTATCCAACGGTCATAGGGATCACACTGACGCGTTTCGTGGCTACTTATCCACTTTGTCAAAGGTAAATGAACAACTCATATTTATGCAGATACCTGATTAATTATCAGGTGTTCGTTAGCTAAACCCACCGTCACCGTCTAACTCTTCCAGAAAAGTTAAATTGAACACAAACCATGTTAAATAAGCATATTAATAAATTAACCAATAAATATGCATTAAAAAAAGTTATATATAATACTAATTAGAAGACAAGAAAATGTAAATAATATCTGAGACATTCTAAATCGGATTTAGAGCAGTACAACCATTTTAACAACAGGATACAATGTACAAGACCAAATAATCTTTATCCATTGGTAACATGATAGGAGTAAATAGATATAAATGTCAATAAAAAAAGCTCTTATTCGTTACCTATTCAGGGTCATAGTGAATATTTTTTGTATATATATTTTATAAATTGTTTTTGTGGAGATTAACATTTTATGTGTTGTTCATGAGAGAAACATTACAGTAAACGGTTTGGTTTACTTACCCACGTGTCGAGGAATCATCTCCGCCTACCCGCCTAGACTTTGGAAAGCTGGTACGACGCGTGGTTACCGGTGAGAGCGGTAAATCTCTCATATGCATATTTGAACTTGCCTAATCAGCAGTTCAAACTGTCTGGTACACAGCCATTACTTACTTTTAACCACTGTCTGGATGCTTTTTACTTGATTGTAATAAATTTATTGCACTATGGAGTATATATTTTGTAAGAAAAAAGGTGTCGGAACCACACGACCAGTTACAAGCTGAGCATGTAATACATTGCTCGAAGTGGGCTGGTATACGGCGGTATGGCATACCGCCACTTCTGTGAGCCCACTCTGAGTAAGAATACATCTTTTAAGATTCTATGAGCGCCTGTATTTTTACTCAGTACCGGCTCACAGAAGTGATGGTATGCCATACCGCCGTATGCCATACCTACTTTCTTCTCAATGCTGCCGGGAGCATTTAACAGAGCTCGCTGTGCTGTGCACAGCAACAGCTCTGATCACAGAAGTGATGGTATGCCATACCGCCGTATGCCATACCTACTCTCTTCTCACTGCTGCCGGGAGCGTTTAACAGAGCTGGCTGTGCTGTGCACAGCCGCAGCTCTGATCACAGGACCCAAGCGTGACCTAAGGTCGCACGAGTGTCATTAGACTACAGAGCGCACGCTGCGGAGGAGGGAGCCGGAAGAGTGGGGCAATAAGACTGACTGACCACAAAGAAGGAAGAGACAATAAGGCTTGTTGGACACACAGAAGGAAGGTACAATAAGGCTGGGCACACAGCCACTTCTAAATTTCTATTTCGATCAATATATATATACTACAGTATAGAAACTATTGAGTCCTCATCGGGTGACACCATCAAAAGGTTTACTTTTTTTTAATTGTGTGAAATTTATGTAGTATACTTTAGGCTATATTTGTCTTGGAGAAATAAAATAATTAAGATATGTGTATCTAAAATGATGTGAAAGTTACCTGCGCATCCTCTATATTTAGTTAATAATCTTGTAGATGAGAGGGTATTTGAATCCCGTTTACAATGCTGAATTAATATTTACATTAATGGAATGTTCTAATATTGAGGACTGCCCAAGAGATGTTGTGCGTTGCGTTTTGGTATATGTTAATTAATCAAGTGAAGAGAGTTATACATTATTTATTACCTAAATTGTAAGGCAATTGTAAGGCAATAATTATAGGTTAATTATAGGTTAACAAATTAATTTTAAGTCAAAGGGTAAAATAAAATGGCCATGATATAAAAAATATATAGGATGAAGAGACTAATCAAGGTAGAGTTATGTGTTGTTTCTCTGGATAGAGTTGGCAGAAGCAGATACGTTGCTGAAATTAAATTTGTAGAGAATATTGGCAAATATAAACTACGTTGATAAAGTAATTGGTTCCTGTAACATCAAAAATCTACTTCAATTCAATAAAAAAAAACCTTTTTACTGACACTCTAGGCATTTAGGACAAGGTTCTAGTGGAATATAGCATAAGAGGACAAGCTGATTCTTCAGCCATTTAAGTTATTATGAAAAACTTGTTACCCATGAATATGAATCGTATAATTCATACAAAAAGCTGTCAAACTCTGCCTATTTAATTAATTTTATTGTTCAGTTCTAGAGGCCATATTTCCAGAAACACATAAATACGTTTGAGACTGCAAAGAATAGTAACTAAAATAGTCCATGGCCTGTGTCGCAAAACATTCCCAGAAAGGCTAGAGGAACTAAACATGTATAGCTTAAAGCAGAGAAGGGAGAGGGGGGATTTGATAGTGGCTTTCATATATATCAAGCGTTGTGATCGGCTAGAGGAGGGGGCATTTTTAAAAGAAAGAGGTGTAATAGAACACGAGGGCATGAATATAAACTGGAGGGTGGTAGATTCAGAGGAAATGTGTGGCAAAATTACTTCACTGAAAGGGTGCTAGATAAGTAAAATAGCCTCCCATCTGAGGTGGATGAGGCTAACACAGTAGAACAGTTTAAACATGCTTGGGATAAATATAAAGATATCCTAAATCTCAAACTAAATTGAGGGTAAATAGGGTCTAGGGTCAGTCTGGTTTTAAATAAACAACTGAGCAGACTGGATGAGCCATGTGGCTATATGATCGCTTTGTACTAGATTAGCAAATGATTTTGTATTTGATTCTGTAATATATCGGCAACCAATTTCAAGATTGGCAGAGTGGAGAAGCTCTAGAAGAGCGTTTTGTAAGAAAAATTTGTCAAGTTGCTGCATTCAATATCGATTGTAGACGGGTATTTTTATAATCTGGGAGTCCAATAAGAAGAACATTGTAATAAGCAATGAGATGATTAGTGCATGCATGAGAGTTTTAGCACTGTCTTGTGTAAGATATTTGCGCATTCTGTAAATGTTATTTAGATGTATGTTACAGAATTTAGAAACAGTTTGTAAATGGGGAACAAAGGACAGTCAAGGGTGACACCTAAGCATCAAGCTTTATGTGTCGGAAATATATCATTGTTGTTGAGAGAGATGGAGAGACTGGTGGGTGACTCTTATAGGCAGGTGGAAATAATATTAGCTCTGTTTTTGAGAGATTGAGTTTGAGATGATGGGAGGACATCCAGGATGAAATGTCAGAGAGACATTCAGTTACACGGGCCAACACAGTTGGTGAAAGATCAGGAGTACATAGGTAGATTTGTGTATCATCTGCATACAGATGATACTGAAAGCCAAATGTCTGTATTAGTTGTCCAAGAGAAGTGGTATAGATACTGAAGAGCAATGGACCATACACTGAGCCTTGTGGTATTCCAACAGACAGGGGAAGAGCAGAGGAGGTGGAGTCAGAAAAGCTAACACTGAAAGAGCGATTAGAGAATAGAATATGAACCATGGAAGAGCAGTATCCCAAATACCTAGGGATTGTAACATTTGTATGAGAAGAGAGTGGTTGACAGTGTCAAAAGCAGCAGAAAGATCCAGTAGGATTAAAAGAGAGTAGTGACTAAGATTTAGCAGTGATTAAGTCGTTGACCACCTTGGTCAGTGCCGTTTCAGAAGAGTGTTGGGAATAAAAGTCTGACTGAAGAGGATCCAGAAGATTGTGGGAGGAGAGGAAGTGAGTGAGGCGAGTGTAGGCATGGAAGCTGGGAAATGGGGCGATAATTAAAGGGAGAGTTGTTTTTCAGAAATGGAGTTATTAGTGCATGATTGAATAAAGACTGGAGGATACCAGTAAAGAGAGAAAAATTGCAGATAGTAGTTAGCGTTGGAATAAGCACATAAGATAGACATTAACTGACTTGTGAAGGTACAGGATCAAGATTACAGGTAGCAGAGTAAGAAGATAAAAGAGCAGATCCTTCCTCTTGTGTGGGTTGGAATGAGGACATGATGCCAGAATGTGGAGGAAAGGAGCTGGGCAGTATGTTAGTTGATGAGGAGTTGGAAGAAGACAATTCCTGTCTGATCTTGTCAATTTTCTCTCCTTAAAGTACAATGCAAGATCTTGGGCACAGATGGAAGTTGGTGGATTTTGTACAAGAGGGCTTAGTAAGGAGTTAAATGTGCAAAAGAGGTGCTTGGTGTTAAAAGCCTGAGTAGAAATGAGAGATTGAAATTAGGATTGTTTGGCATTATCCAGAGCATTTCAATAAGTGTTGTAGAGCAGGGCATACATTAGGACGATTATCGGTCCCAGCAGGGGGTGGCCTGATAAACAGGACGATTTCCCGCTAGGGAAATGTCTTTTTATCTGCATCCTACACCTCCTCTGATGGAACGGATAATCCTAGCAGAAGAGAGGGTGCCGGGGCTCTCTGTGCTGCTGCATATCTATGTACAAAGCTGCTCTGACAGCTCTGAAGTATACCTTCAAAGCTATCATAGCAGCATAGAACATAGATATGCAGCAGCGTCTATTGCAGGGAGTAGTACAGACAGGGATAAGCCAAAGCCGCACTTCAAACAGCACGGCTTCAGCTGATCCCTATCTGTACTAATCCCAGAAATAGCAGCTGCTGTATATCTATGTGTTATGCTGCTCTGACAGCTTTGAAGGTAAACTTTAGAGCAGCTTTGTACATAGATCTGCAGCAGCACTTTTCAGCAATAGGCAGCCATTCAACTTGCTGATTGGCTCCCTTAAAATATCGGGAGCTTGCTCCTGATATAAATGAAACATGTCAAAAGACAAAATAATCGTACCAGAGCGTTTCTGGTGCATTTATTTGGCATTTGAAAAATTGATCTTGGCCATTAACTACAGCGATTATTTGCCCAATCACCTGATAATTGGTGATTGGACCGATAATCGCTCTAGTGTATGGCCAGCTTAAGTGTTGGTGTATTTTGAAAAGTCTTCTGGACCAAGAGATACACGCCAGCGACGCTCTGCTTTGCAGGATAGTTTGCAACAATGTTCCCAAATTATACTTGCATTAATTTAACCTTGACTAGACAATCTTTTCTGTAACAATTTTTGTGGCAAAAATAGGCAAAATGTTAATTTCCTGCACCCCTTGCTTTAAAGAATTTCTATAATTATAAATTGAATGGCTCATTTCTTTTTTCTTTCTGATGAAAGTGGTCTAACTGTGAGTGTGTATGAGACAAGAGTCCTTGAATAAAGTTCTAAAATTGTTCAGCTCCATATATACATATATTATTATATTTAAAAATTACAAATGTTATAAGCTTTTACAGATTAATGTAATCAAATTGTAAAAACTAATTTATATTTGTAGCACATATAATACTGAATGATTTGGATTTTTAAAATGTTAAGGGTTTTTTTTTTGTGTTTTTCTTTAAACCCCTAATGAAAAGGAATCACCATTGGCTTCCTTAAACATAAAAAAAAATACACCATAAGTGTCAATATATTTACTACTTAAACATATTCAAGAGTTTCAAATTCATTCATTTTAGAAAAATAATATATAGAAACCTCTCTTGATATCCAAAATAAGTTTATAGTACAGTGGTCTCCATGGAATAGATGTATTAACCAGCACAAAGGGCAAAGTGCCCATAGCAACTAGATTCTAGCTGACATTCTCTAGTATGTAACAGGAAAGTTAGAGCTAGAATCTGATTGGTTGCTATGGACAACAATTTTCATTTTTCTGCAGATTAGTAAATCTAACCCACATATTGTAACTCTTATATTCACTAACCACTAATCAAAGTACCCCAAAATCACCACTCATATTAGCACAAAATGAACGATAAAAAGAAAAGAATTCTTAGTATAAATGTTCAAATTTATTATAACATTTTTGGGTGTGGATGTTTATGCAGATTTCATATTTCGGTACTTGTTTATTATTGCGGCCCCCGTCGCTCTATCGCTACGCTATTAGCGCACACCTGCTATTCGGCGCTGCCTCGCGAGCGCCGGATGTATGGAGCGTGAGCGCAGGATTTTACTGTTTTTTGGAGAGCGCCAAATGTGAAATCTAGTCAGTCAGTTCTGTCAGTGCCAAATAAATCTAGTCAGTCAGTCAGTCAGTCCTGTCTGTTCTGTTTCTGTCCCAAAAACCTCCCAAAAACGCTGACTATATTTAACTTGCCACAGAGTGAGGAAGAAGCATTTGCCTTTTTCCAAGAAAGACAAAACAAAAACGCTGACTATATTTAACTTGCCACAGAGTGAGGAAGAAGCATTTGCCTTTTTCCAAGAAAGAGGCATTTTGCCTAGGCACAGGAAGTGTTGGCCATGCCATGACCTTATATGTCAGTGACAATATGTGGCGCTGTAACACTAAAATGTGCAAGAAAAAAAACAGTGTCAGGGCTGACAACTGGTTTCATGGTTGCAGGACCCTGTTTTTAACAGCCCTGAGGTTTATATACTGCTGGGCAGAGGAGCTGACATCCATAAAGTGGTGTGACAAGCAGCTGAATATGGGCCAAAATAGCACCGTCAACTGGTACAATTACATGCGTGAAGCGTGCTTACTGCAACTCATGCGTCAACCACAAAGAAAAATAGGGGGTCCTGGGCAAATAGTAGAAATTGACAAGAGTCTGTTTGTCAGGAGAAAGAGTCATGTTGGCAGGCTTTTGCCCCAACAATGGGTCTTTGGAGGAGTATGCAGAGAGAGTGGTGCCTGCTTTCTAGTTCAGGTCCCCAACAGAGAGGCTGGCACACATTGAGGATGGCTTTCATATTTATTCTGATTGCTGGCGTGGCTATAGCACTGAGGAGCTGGAAAAAGCAGGCTACACCCATGCCACTGTCAACCATAAATACAACTTTTTAGATCCATCAACAGGTGCACATACCCAGAACGTGGAAAGAATGTGGGGCTCTGCTAAATGGAGGAACAAGAAGCAAAGGGGGACTGCTCGCCACCACCTTCAGTCGTACTTTGCAGAGTTCATGTGGAGGAAAAGTCTGGGAGCCGAAAACAGTTCATGTGAAGGAAAAGTCTGGGAGCCGAAAACCCCTTTGATGCCATGTTGCAAGGCATCGCGGACAAATGTCCGCCTCTCTCTTAAAAGGTAACTGACATTCTTACCTTTCTTGACAAATCCTGACAACCTTCATGTCTTCTAAATAATAATCCTGTTTTTGTAATCCACAGGGAGCCGAAAGAATCCACCCGCACCCGCCGAACACTCGCAGCATGTGAAAAAAAAATTAAAAAAACCGCTATGCAAGTCACGTAAACCGACGCCGTCCAGCAGGGGGCATTCAGCATGGGGCCGCAATAATAAACAAGTACCCATATTTCTATAACTGCTCATAAACTAACTAATTGAAATACTAATATATGGTCATTGTAATATATTGTACTATTGCATTGTAGCTTGGAATAAATAAATTATGTTTGTTGATCCTACTTATACACAATAATTGCAGCTAATATTTTTTCAATCAACTTTAATCACAATTTTTATAACATCTTCCTTCATGTTTAGAAATAAAAATGTTATCTATACTGTCATTTTTTTTACCAAAGTTTTACCTTATTTCATTTTTAAGCACTATAAAACTTAAATCCAAAAATCTAATTATTAACAGTGGAATATGTTACAGTTATAATGAGAGGTTTCATAGCAATAGTCCCCATGTTAAGAATGCATTATTCTCAATAACAGGAGTACACACTATCAGATTAGTTCTTCTTTAGACCTGACCAAATGGACCCTCACAATATTCAATGTCACATTTCCACTAATTACTCCTTATCTGCATTCATATATAGGCCCGTAGCTGTTAACTGTGCTTTTTAAGAAACAAATCTGTCTAAACTATTTATCTAAATAATTCACATTGCCCCCAGGGATACATGAATATTTGGAGCTATATATACCCTATTTTCATATTAATGTATGTAAACACACATTAATACAGTCTTCAAACATATAAGATCTCTAGAACGTTCAAAGATTGAAATCAAATTAAAAGTAAGAAAATAATGTCAGTTTTGCCATTTTTATGCAAGTATTAAAAATGGCTTGTAGCAGTCTTAAATTATATTGCAATATTCTAATTGTGAAGTCGCTATATAGACACAATAATTAATATATTTTCATGTGATGAATAAAAAAATACTAGGAATAAATGTAAATGAGCCCTTACCCAAAATACATTAAAAAATATTTTTGTGACTACTGACGATTGTGAGGTATAAGCAATATATAAACAATAGTTAAAAAATGAAGTAACTTCATAGTCATTAAATAAATCCTTTAAATAGCAGATTCACCTATGTAACATCGTGAACATCACAAATAAATAAGGCATTAATATAAATGTAATCACTAGATTATTATACTGAATGCTGACATTATTAAGCGATACTATGTTACTTATCTGGCATTTCCCTTATATGAGAACTGTGCAAGTTACAGACAACTTGTATTAGAGGAATCTAATCACCCCCCAGCACAAATAAACGCACATTATAAGAATATAAACAGCTGTATAATATAATTAGGTCAGGTGGTAACATGCGCCCACCCGTCACAATTATGTGTAGAAATACCCATTTACTCTATACAAGACACTTACAGGGAGCTGACAGCCCTCAGCGCGGCCTCGCCGGAACTTTATCCCCCGGTCTGGAGGCTCCGTGTCACTCAACGCGCCTCTGTCTGCTGGCCCTGTGTAAGGAGTATCCAAATACGATCAAGGATTATGAGGGATATATTCCAGCTGCATGTAGAACTCTGAACGGTAGAATGGTTGGTGGTTCAGTACGCGCTCGGTAATACTATCACGGGCCGAGATTTTCTCAGTCACCGGCCGCAAGATGGCGGACACGGGGGAGGCGCCACATCACGGGGGAGGGAAAACGGCGAGGACTAGTCGCTGAGTACTGTGGTGGAGCACAAGGGGGTTTTGGTAGCTTGAGATTCCGGTCAAATCGTTACCTGGACTCTAGTGCGGGTTTAGTATTGTGCATGCAACATGAATAGCAGCAGACCAGCTGTAAACTTGAAAATGTTTACATTCTACTAGTCTAAGGGTCACCAGGGCATATTTCTAAGGGTAAGATGGAGCCTGCAATTTAGCACTGGGATTGGTGGTTGTCTTGGATGTATCACCCATGTCATTGTCAAGTCAATGAACTTTCTGAGCGAGTTTTTGTTGGAGGGCACTGGGTGGACAGATGCGTCTACTATTGCACTAGTACTAAAACCTGTAATTTTATGTGACTGAACTGTTGACAATAATTGAAAAAAAGGATATAGGTAAGAGTTGGTCTTGTTATATATA
>WWET01001079.1:58469-69177 GCA_011038615.1 Limnodynastes dumerilii | reverse complement strand
ATATTCTGCAAAGTGGTCCTGATTCCATAGTGGGTAACTGGTACTACCCAAAGAAATGGTTGAGAACCACTGCTGGGAGTTGTAATTTTAACACATCTGGAGTGCTTAAAGCCTATGCAAGTATTTACCATCAATATTTATTACAGTCAGATTATTCTAGCATTTACTTTTTATAATAGATAAATATTACTCAAAATATGTGGCATTATGGTTGGGCTAAAAAAAATAAAATAATTCTGAAAATATATTCAATATTCTAAAGTATCACTGGAAAACAATCCTTATGCTATTCTACCATGTTTCATATATTCAATAAAGTGCATTTCTAGGGATGGTTTTACAAATGTATTGAAAGGATTCAGATACAATAAAACTATTTTGCTCTTGGACCCTTTATGCCAATAGTGACCTCATAGCCCAATAACCAATACATATAGCACACCAGTGAATGCTATACAATAAATAGAGCATACTTCTATAAATCGAAGAGAACATAACTATGACCTCTACACAATACAGAGTACATGCTAGTCTAGACTGATGAATCTATTTACTTAGCGAACAAGGAAGTAACTCATCCAGGTTCAAATAGTCTCTGCGAGCCTGGGAGATACTTTCTTGTTATTTACTAAGACTTACCCTCCGCTGGCAGTCTCGCGATGAAATTCGAACTGCCTTCAGTCATCGCGGGCTTTCTTCGTGTGACAGGAAGGTCTGCACGTGTGCAGTGGTTCTGCTGGGACTTTCTAAAAAAAATTAAGTCCTGGCATGAGAAGCACTATGCATGAGCAGGCTCTTCATATCGAGATCGGCAGCTGCGGGCAGACGCGTCTTCAGTCAGGTAAGTCTTTAAACCTATTCTATTGTTTTTTTTTGTTTTTTTTTTATTTCTGGTTTTTTTTTTTCCATGGTTTAATTTTATAAAAAAACATTTTTTTAACAAATCTGTTTACATAACAGCTATTAGTGGGAGAAAAAGGGGCTTATATGGGGAGATTGCTGAAATAGAAGTTTGAACACCAGTCTGAGATGACGTTATTTTAACTCTCAGAGCGGAGTGTAAATAGCTAAAAGCGCCAGCCCACGTTGAGAACGGGCTGGCGAGCACATAACAAGTTTGAATGCATCGCCATGGAAACTGTTGATTTCCATGATGGTGCAGCGTTCGTAAATAAGAAAAAGTTCATTTTTGGAGTTATAACTTCATAACTCCACATAATGAACTTTTTAAAGCTTTGTAAATAGAGCCCTAGGTCTAGACTTGTTCAAACAGTACACCAAAACTTAAAGGGTGCACCATGTGGCTACACTGCTTTAAGAGCTAGCAGTTGCAGACTCAGGCATTGCCTGGCCTGCTGCTAACACTGCAGTGGTGGGCCAGCAAATGTAAGTGCCCCATGGCTGTAAGCTCCCATTAACATGCCTACAGCTGATGTGAAGACAACTCTGCTGGAAGCTTGTTTCTGAAGCTACAGTAAATAAAAAAATAAAAAATAAAGATCTATATAACAGAGAGGTATATGGCACACTATATGACAGAAGAAACACACCCAATTTTACAAAACAAAAATTTTAACTTGCCCCTCCTGCTCTCCCATGCTCTCTCTCTACATTAGTCCACGCAGTGAATAGCTGTCCGCAGTCTAATTGGTGGATAGCTTCAACCATCCACCAATTAGCATGCTGACAGCCATTCACTAGCCTGATTGGTGCATGGCTGGAGTATTGCTTAAAGAACATGTCTATTAATGCTTCAGCCTTAATGTTATAATCCCATTTCTTTTTGAAGTTTGAGTGGTAAAGTTTCAAAGGTCTCTGATTTTAGTGTCAATGCAGGAAACCTCAATTAGACATGTTAAACTGCAAGTTTTTTGTCTATGACTATATATCATTTTTTTTTTTTTACAATACAGAGAGCACATAAGTAACCACTTAACAGAGAGCATACAGTACCAGTGACCTATATACATTACAATAAGATTACCAGTGACGCTGTTAGAATACTGATAGCTAGGAGACCAGACGTGTGCTGCAGGAGCTCCGTACCATTTGTGCCAAAATCCCAATAATTTGCCGGGTTACCCGCTAACTATCACGCTTCGCACCTTCTCTCTTCTCCTCATTGGACTTGCTGCTGATCTCCGGTGACTGGGGGCTCCAGGCGCGTCAGACAGGGCTCCTTTGGGGCCTGCGGCCTACCCGCGTTGCAGGCTGCACCAGCCATCATCCCTCTTCTTCTTTCCCTCCTCCAGTGCGGACCCTGCTAGCTTGCTGTGTCCCACTGGATCACCGGAAAGCCCCCCGAATAGCTCCGGACAGCGGAGGCTCCTGGCGGTTTTCGCCTGACGGGTGAAGAGACTTTGGGCCTTCAGAGGCTGCGGCCATTATCTCCCCTGGTCCGTCCTCCGGTGCGGGACAAGTAAGGATCCGCGCTGGGGACCCCCTCCCTCTACAATCAAAAGTGGACTGCCGCCATCAGGGAAGGAGCTACGCTGTGGTACCTAGCATTTACTAACTGACCCCATTCCATTGCCTGAAGCCATTGAACAATAACCCACAGAGGCAGCCTACCTAGTCACATCAACCCCTCGGGCCACTCATATCCACAGATAGTGCTTGCAAGCTGGGGAGCTATTGAGGAAGATCAGGCGCTGTTTTGCTCACCCCACAGTCACCCATTAGAACACCTCCACAAGAGGTGCTGTACTTGCTCAAAATTTCATAAGCATTCGCAAATTCGGAAGGGGACTTTCTCCTAGTTTTCTTTATTTCATTATATAACCAGCCTTACAAAGTGTTATTCAGCAAATATCCACTAGAGGGTGTCAAGGCCTGAAAGCACCTCTCTATAACAGTATTGTAAACAAGACAATTAGTTTCCTGGGACCACTGACAGGCGCTAATCAGCAATATGACTCTCACAATGAACACTTAACAAACATAATGTGACTTCAACAACTCTAATGTGACCCCCCCTCTAAGCCTCCGTGACTGACCTGAATACATGTAGAAATTCTCCTATTCTCTCTGGAACAATTCATGGACCAATACCTTCACAAACTACGCTCTCGGACGCCAAAACCGGCATCGATGGTCCACACAGACGGCGCTTCTAGTGATTATTCTAGTGACTCTGACTATCCCTCACTGCAATCATCACAACACAAACGAAAAGCATCAACTCCTGCGTCTGCTGGTAAAATGAAACCCTCTGAAATCGTGGACATACTAGGTCCACTCCTTGATGAAAAACTGGCAGGGATCAAGGAATCTTTGGACACTGTTCTCAACCAAACCAATCAACATTCACAACGCATTGAGTCAGTTTAACAGTCAGTATCAATCTTAACAGATGACCTAAACAGTGCCAAGCAAACCATCCAAGAACAATCCACCCTCCTTACCACAATGGCTGATAAAATTGACGACCTTGAGAATAGAGGTTGACGCAATAACTTGAGAGTAATAGGAATTCCAGAATCTGTCAAAGGACCAGAGTTACTGCACCTCCTATCCACCTGGCTACCGGAGCAGGTGGCACTGGATCTCAAAGGCTTCCCTCTAAACTACTTATCTTTCAGGATTTTTCAAGCTCAGTTGCAGCCAAATGCAGAGAATACAATCCTGTTTGCAAACACCTCATAGAGCACAATGTTCAATTTTCTCTGCTATATCCAGCCAGGTTGAGGGTCATGGAGAATGGCAAATCAGTATTCTTTGAGTAGGCGGAACTGGCCAAAATACACTTTCAAGTCCATCACTCACAAACCCCAACTTGACACTCTCGAGTCACGGAGATTACACAACCTAAGATCAAAAGTTAACCCTCAAGACCTTCAACAAAGGGGATGGTCACACCCATAATTAACAGTTGCTATTAGTTTAGACATAGGATGACCCTCAGAGGCATCCACTACAATGTTCTTTCTGTTTTAGTTTTAGTTCTCATTGCCTATATGCCATCCTGCCTATCACAGTGGACTCATCCGATATATGGACTGTCATCTTCGGCCAGCCTGGGACGAAGAGACATCTATCACAGCAATAAGCAGACCTGTTTTAACCCAGCCAAAATAGGCATTGGATAATATTCATAACACCAACATTCCTGATCAAGTGGATACCGAGAGGCACACTTTACGAAATTTCAACATCGTCTCGTGGAATGTGGAAGGACTTAACCACCCAGTAAAGTGTAAGAAGATTACGACGCATCTTAAAAAACTTCGGTCTCATATCGCCTTCTTACAAGAGACGCACTGGATTGCCGCCAATCCTAGTACCCTGAAGGACTCTTGGATTTCCGAAACTATTTCTGCCTCTTACACTGCTAAAAAGCGGGGGGTGACAATTTTACTTAGTAAATCCTGGCAATACTGTATCAATAGGCAGTTATGTGATCCTGAAGGCCGTCATATCTTGCTAGATGTAACCATAGACAACATGGATTACATGTTAATATATACGTGCCTAATCATACTAACACCCTATTTTTTTTCTGACATTCTACAACAGATAGTTCATTGGGGACACAGCGGGGGTGGGTACCATACATCCTACTCTGCATAACATCATTAACAACTTCACATCCCAATTAGGCCTCATTGACCCTTGGCGCATACTAAACCCTCTCCATAGAGAGTACACCTTCTACTCACACCCACACAACACACACTCCCGCATTGATTACTTCCTCATTTCACAACACTTATTTCCAAAAATCGAATCTTCCAATATCAAAGACATTATCATTTCGGACCATGCTCACATTTCCCTTCAAATCAAATTAAATACCCCTTTGCATTTCTCCAAAAACTGGAGGTCCCCCAGCTATCTAGCTCAATCTGAAATCTTTCGTCAGCACTTGAGGCAGACCTGGCACAACTTTATCAATGACAATGTTGAACACATAGATCATCACACTCTCTTTTGGGAAACTTCTAAACCAGTGGCCAGAGGCCACATAATTTCGTATCTTCACACCAAAAACAAGGAATTCATTAAACGTGAGTCTGAACTAAATGGGGCTCTCACTGCAGCCTACAGACAATACAAACACACTGCCACAACAGACAATAGGGACGCCTATCTTAGCATCAAACAGATCTATGACAGCTTACTCACAGAAAAAGCCCAAAGCCATGTAAATTATCAAAAAAATAATTCATGGCGAATCTAATAAAAGGCCCCAGACACAAAACGTGGATCCCCTCATCCATCACGAATCTGCGAAATTAACTGACCCAAGACAAATATGCAATGCCTTTAAACAATTCTATGAGAAACTCTATACAGCAGACACAGACAACAAAGAGGAAGGCATTACATTTCTACAAAATGCAGGACTCCCCAAACTCTCACTTAAAGAGAGAGCAACTTTAGACCAACCACTAACAGAAACAGAGGTACTAAAAGCCATCAAATCCCGCCCAGGCAGCCTAAGCACTGAATACTATAAAATCTTACAAGATGACATAACCCCCACATTAACGGCCTTATACAATCACATACTATCAACAAACAATACTCCTTCTAAATTTAATGAGGCACGGATAATAGTCCTGCCCAAACTTGAGAAAGATCATACACAGCTTGGTTCATACAGACCTATATCCCTCCTAAACCAAGATTTTAATCTTCTTACTAAAATCATGGCCACCAGACTACAGGAACTCATGCCAATACTCATCTCCCCCACTCAACTAGGATTTGTTAAACACAGACATTCGGTAATGGGTATAAGAGCAGTGATAGCAGCTATAACGACCGCCAATAAAAACAAAATAAAGGATAGCATAATTAATTTAGACGCCGAAAAGGCGATCGATAAAATTGCCTGGCCCCACTTGACAAGTCTTTTAAAATTTCAACACTTTGGTCCCATATTCCGTAACCTGATACGCACAATTTATCGCCATCCCATAGCCCATATCACAGTTAACAATATCAATTCGCCCAATTTCACACTCCACAGGGTAACCAGACAGGGATGTCCACTTTCCCCCTTACTCTTTGACTTTGCCCTTGACCCACTACTCCGTCGTTTAACCCTTCTTCTAGAACTCCATGGTATCCAAGTACGCACCAAAGAAGTCAAAACCATAGCATATGCTGACGATGTTCTTCTTCTCACGTCTAATCCCAAACAATCGGTGCCAGCCATAATAGCTACTATCTCCACCTTCTCAACATTCGCTGGATACACCATTAATTATGGAAAGTCGGAGGCCATGGCAATATTTGATCGGGCAAAACTAGGCTGGGAAACCCTATTCCCATTTCAATGGACTCAGGGCCGCCTTAATTTCTTGGCATTGTTCTCCCCGCTCACCTCCCTGATTTATATATGACCAATATAACACCTGTAGTGAATCAAATTAAAGCAGAACTTTGTCTTTGGCATAATCTACGTCTCAACTTCCTGGGCAGATGCCACTTGTTTAAAATGGCCTGTTTTCCCAAACTCCTATATATTTTACAAATGGTCCCTATACTGTTGCGTAGAGCGGACATCCAACTACTGAATAAACACATATCAACATTCATATGGGAAGGGAAAAGGGCCAAAATAAGTCTAGCCAAATTGCAACAACAAAAAACAAATGGGGGAGTTAACCTACCAAACATAAAATTTTACAATATAGCGTGCATAATGCGTCATGCCATTGATTGGATTAGAGGGGAAGCAGTCTACACTGACTTAAGCTTAGAAGCCCAATTCTGTACTCCATACTCTCTGGCATACATACTACATGCTCCGTTAGCACTCCTTAAAACACTTCACATAGAAAACATCCTGCTCACCTCTACTTGTAAAGCTTGGAGATTAGCAAGAAAAGCTAAAGGCCTGAACGTCACTACCTCCACTCTTATTCCTTTCTTAGGAAATCCAAAGTTCCAGAATGGAAAAGCTGCATATCCATTCACAAAATGGGCTGGTTTAGGCATAGGTCGCATACATGACATTTTTAACAATTCCCGTCACCTATATACTTTTTAGGAGGCCATAACCAAGTATTTATCAACGCATCATGCTCTTCAGTATGCCCAAATTCGACATTATACACAATCAGTCATACGCTTGTTACCACCACAAGACTTATCCAATCTTCTTGACTCCCTGATTTTAGGAGGCACTAACTCCATACCAGCAATCTACACAATTATAAAACCAGAAATACTTCCTGACACAGACCTTAAAAGTGTTAGCAATTGGATCTCACATTTTCCCAATCTTACATCATCAGATATTTTTTCCTCATTCACAACATCTCTAAAAACCCAACCAGCTAGTTCATATCAAGAAATGGCCTATAGGATACTACATCAATCTTACCTTTCTCCTAAGAGAAGGCGACAAATTGGTCTTTCAACAGAAGATACCTGCCTACCTATTTCATTGTCTGTGGCTGTGTCAGACCATACAATCTTTCTGGATAGAGTTAGCTTCTTATGGGAGCAACTTATTAGGCAAGCGCCTCACTCCGACACCTCAGTGGGCTGTATTCGGGTGCCTCACTGGTCAGACGAACATCCTTAGTGAAGATGGGAAGTTCGCTTCCATATTGGCTGCTGTGGGGAAGAAAGCAATTTTACAAAACTGGGTATCTGATACAAAACCAGCATTAGGGTTAGCCACATCAATACTCCTTTTCTTGTTTACCATGGATTGGCTGGAAACGTCATCAAACAGGAAACTGTTGACGCCGGTCTGTTTCAGTGCTGGGGTCCTTACATCCAATCGCTCCCATTACACACTAAGCAAGCTCTTCTCAATTGTTTTCAAACTACTTCTTGGTACTCTCTCGCCAGTTGTTGGACAACAAAACACCTATCACCATACAATCCTGATAGCCACATTCATTTTTACACCCACACCTCGAATATTCCCAAACAATCGCTCCACATCCACATGCACACACGCCTACACATAACGCATACTTCCGCTTGATCAGATATGTTTTATTTTACGCAATGCCACTCGCTGATCTGGCCATGGATGGATCGCTTACTTGTTGGGTGGGAAACAGGTAATAGGCAATGATGTTTATTGTTGTTGTTTTGTTTTTCTTTAAGAGGAGGGGGGGTAATTAGTTAGTTGCTTGCCAACTTCTAATATAAAACAAAAAGAAAAAAGGGGGCTTTGACTAAACAATTGTACGGTCAGTTGCTTCATAATAACCTACGTATATACCTTTGTTGTAATTCTACATCAATGTGGTATTTGACTATATATCTTTGCATTCTACCATTGTACCAAAGCCTTAATAAAAATATTTTTGAAAAAAAAAAAAGATTACCAGTGACTTATATACAGTATAGCGGGGACACCAGTGACCAGACTGTTACCAACAGTATAATATGTCTTCATTCAGTTAAGTAGTAATAAGTAGTAATAAGCAATGAAGTTAGTGTCACCATGAAATATAAACTAAAAGTAACCCCCCTTTACATATGTAATTAATATATTTACACACCCAAAATAAATTAAAATATACAGCTGTAATGTGCTCCCCTATGAATGTTAGGTGAAAATGCAAAAAAGGGGTGTGACTTCGAGGGTGCTGTGAAAGGGATGTGGCTTCAGAGCCCTGTGGAGCAGACTGACATATACCACTTTCAAATCGCAGCCCCAGTAATAACCAAGTGATTTGCTGGGTTTTTCACAAAAACTCCTTCTATATACAGCAAGGGTAGACCTTGGAAATTTTGGGTCCCGGCTCTGCCCTGACATTGAGAAGGGGCTGCAAGCGGCTCCTGGGGAAGAACTTAAATCCCTCCAATAGGGTCTATTCGGTGACCTTTCACATTGCCACTTACCAGGGTCTGACATGGGAAATTCCCTTTTTTTTTTTTTACCCGTGTCTAAGTCCCAGGTTATTAGACCCGAGACCAGGACCCCGGTACCTTTCAGATCACCACTAAAAACCTGAGTTCCTGGGTTTTTGGCGGCGATCTGAAAGGGATATAAGAGGAAGATGGTAATAGCCTGTGCTGCAATAGGGAAGCAGGTGGGTGATGGTGAATAGGTCACAACTTATTCAACAGCGCACAGACACAAGCTTTGCTCCATTATGTAATGTGCTCCACTATTGCTATTAGATGTGTAAATTCAAAAATAAAAACTACTATATTAATGTGTGAAAGAAGTAACTTATCAATCACCTAAAAACAATCTCAAAAACAGGACTTGTTACAGCCAATAACCAATGCAATTCCTTATGGTAGAATTTTTATTAGAGCTTGGGATGGGGTGGAACTTATTTATCCCGTTTTTGGGCTCCAAAATGTTGGGAGGTATGCAAATTACCCCACATGTGGTACGTTTCTCAATTACACACATTGGAAACACCCCCTTTTAAAATCCTGTGACTGACAGTGCACTACATAAACACACAGTACACTCCATATTTATAATATATATGGGGAGGAGCTATTGAACACCCTCGACTGATATCCACCATCCGATCCATGGTACAGTATTAGAAGAGTTGACTGAGTCGAAGACCTTGAGAACAGTAAGCCAGGATACCGCACTGGTGCGGCAGCTATCTGTCATGCTCTAAATTCAATCAATTGTCTATTGATTCCACTATATCTGCTACACAGAAATGTTTGACTAAATAAGTTACGTGCACCATTTGGCAATATCTCTCTCTCCCTCCCTCCTTGGAACAACCGGTTCCACATGGTGCAGAGATAAATTCTTTAATTGTACATCTCAATAAACTTAAAAATACAAGCGTACCATGTCAAGTGGAATCAAAATAAATTGATTAAAAAGTGCATAAACTACTTTCCATCTATAAAACAGAATATATGTCATGTATTATACATAATTCAGCTAAAATCTTTTGTAGAACCTGAGTCATTAACACCTGTAGTGAATCAAATCAAATCAAGTCAAAATCATTTTCACGTTCAACTACCAATACCGCTATAAATACACCAAGTTATATACTTGACTCTTGATATTATTGTAACTGTTTTTCTTACTTGATATTCTTCTTTTTCTTTCTCACCAAAAAATAATGTCTGCTAAAAATATATAATGATATATTGGTTTTCTATTGTGACAAATGTGTCTTGTGATGTACACATTTCCAAATGACCAATGTCTTTGATTGACAATTGATATTGTGTATATCCACTTGTTCGAAAAATAAAATATTTTATCATAGTTTCCCGATCTCAGGCACCCGGCGTCCCAGTATCCCCTGAACTGCAGTCGTAGACATCTCAGGATGCCGTTATTGTATTAATTCCAGTTGTCTTCCCATATACTACCCTTTCCATCCCCCTAATAGCTACTATTAGGGTGAGGAAAAGAGAGTTATATATGGGAAGATTGTATGCTAGAATGCAAATGCATGTTATTTAAAAATCAAAGAAATTATTATTAAACTATTTTTTTAAATATGTAGAAAAAAACACCCAAAAAACAATAATTACACACATATATAAATTATATTTCAAAAGGGAAGGTTATGACTGCGTTATATTTTTTGTGTGATAAATATGTAACAATGTGTATTTTATGAAAAAAATCCTGTGTTTTACTATGGCAGACCTGGCCAACCTATGGCTCTCCAGGTGTTGTTAAACTACGAGTCCCAGCATGCTTTGACTGCATGCCCATAGCTGATACCAGACAAAGCATGCTGGGACTCGTAGTTTCACAACACCTGGAGAGCCACAGGTTGCCCAG